>WNWK01000211.1:198832-313832 GCA_009830355.1 Cherax destructor | reverse complement strand
TAGCTCCACTGTCTTCATATTATGTCCTAGAACTTGTATTGATAAAGCCACTGGATGGCGAAACGTCTACAATAAAAAATACCCAGATGTTGCACATGTGTCTTAATTTCATCAATCTTCTAGAAGTCACTCGACACAGGGCAAATGCCAGAGGTGCGGAAGGCGGCAAATGTAGTCTCAATATTTAAGAAAGAGGATAGACAGGCAGTGTTAAACTACAGACTGGTGTCACTGCCTTGCATAGTATGTACTGTTATGGAGATGATTATCAGAAGGGGGGTGGTGGTGAACCCAAAAAGGAGAGTTCATAAACGACAACCAGTACGGCTTTAGAGATGGTAAATCCTGTCTCACACACCTACCTGAGTTGTGTGAAAAGGAAACAGAAGTAAGGCGGGAAAGAAAGAGATGACAGACTGCATATTTTTGGACTTTATGAAGGCTTTTGGCACAGTACTCCATAAGAGATTGGAAAAAAACAGCTAGAGAAGCAAACAGAAATAACAGGGAAGGCACTACAATGGATCAAGGCATACATGACAGGAAGGAAACAATGAGAAGTATCAGAATGGGTGCATATGACGAGTGGGGTTCCACATGGATCGTTACTTTTTCTTATATAATGCACGTGAATGACATGGCGAAAAGGTATCCCTGTTTGTAGATGATGCAAATCCAATGAGGAGAATACAAACAATTGAGGACCATGAAAGACTACAAACCTCAGTCAAGGAGGACCTTGGGGTAAGTATTGTACTGAGCATATCGTCTGAGGAGCACAACCGTACAACTGCTGCTGCAAATGCGCGTCTGGCAAATCTAAGATTAGATTTCAGAAATCTAAGTAAAGATTCATTTACGACAATATATGGCGTAAATCAGGCCCATATTAGAGTATGCAGCACCAGTATGGAACCCATTTTCTGGTTAAACATGTCAAGAAATGGAAGAAAGTGCAGAGGTTTGCAACGAAACTAGTCCCAGAGCTAAAGAGTGTCTTACGAGTAGAGGTTAAGGAAATTAAACCTGATGACCTTAGAGGAAAGAAGACTATGAGTTATACAATAACGCACAAAATACAGAGAGGAATTGATAGGTGGACAGAGACAGATTGTTCGAAAGACAGGAAACAGGAACACAAGGGCACAGCTGGAAGTTGAAAACACAGATGAATGGTAGGGATCTTAGAAAATATTTCTTCAGTCTTAGAGTAGTAAGGACGTGGAACGACCTGGATGGTGCAGTGGTAGAGGCGGGATCTATACATAGCTTTAAGAAGAGGAACGATAAAACTCTTGATGCCAGGAGAGAGAGAGAGCGAGAGAGCCCAGTAGCGGCCAACAAAGAGGCGAGGGCTAGGAGCTGAGAGTCGACCCCCTGCAACGGAGTACAAGCAAGTACAAATAAGTGAGTACAGTGTCTATCGAAAAGTTCCCTTGAAAAATGTCAACACATTATTGTATGTTCTTAAATGCGTGTGACACGCCCGCAGCCAGCCCTGCCAGAGGTCATCAAACATTATTACGCCAAGCATATCCTTACCCTCTCCCTCCCTCCCTCCCTTCCCTACAACCTTTTCCCCTTCTAGTCCCTTCCCCTCTGGCCCATCATTAATTTTATCATGTTTTACAGAACCCACCGCCTCACCAGCACTTCCCAAGCATCGATAACTGCTTATTGTTTATCCATTTTTTCCCATTATTTAACAGAGTGCGTATATATATATATATATATATATATATATATATATATATATATATATATATATATATATATATATATATATATATATATATATATATATATATATATATATATATATATAGTAGGTTGGTAGACAGCAACCACCCAGGGAGGTACTACCGTCCTGCCAGGTGACTGTGAAACAGAAACCTGAAACTGTTTTACATGATGGTAGGATTGCTGGTGTCTTTTTCTGTCTCATAAACACGCTGGATAACAGGTATATCTAGCTACTTCTACTTACACTTTAGGTCACACTACACTGGCATACACATGCATATATATACATACACACATCTAGGTTTTCTTCTTTTTCTTAATAGCTCTTGTTCTTTTTATTTTCTCTATTGTCCATGGGGAAGTGGAAAAGAATCTTTCCTCCGTAAGCCATGCGTGTCGTATGAGGCGACTAAGATGCCGGGAGCAATGGGCTAGTAACCCCTTCTCCTGTACAAATCTACTAAAAACGAGAAGAAGAAAAACTTTATAAAACTGGGTTGTCTGAATGTGCGTGGATGTAGTGCGGATGATAAGAAAGAGATGATTGCCGATGTTATGAATGAAAAGAAGTTGGATGTCCTGGCCCTAAGCGAAACAAAGCTGAAGGGGGTAGGCGAGTTTCAGTGGGGAGAAATAAATGGGATTAAGTCAGGAGTATCTGAGAGAGTTAGAGCTAAGGAAGGGGTAGCAATAATGTTGAAGGATCAGTTATGGAAGGAAAAGAGGGAATATAAATGTGTAAATTCAAGGATTATGTGGATTAAAATAAGGGTCGGATGCGAAAAGTGGGTCATAATAAGCGTGTATGCACCTGGAGAAGAGAGGAGTGTAGAGGAGAGAGAGATTTTGGGAGATGTTAAGCGAATGTATAGGAACTTTTGAACCAAATGAGAGAGTAATTGTGGTAGGGGACCTAAATGCTAAAGTGGGAGAAACATGCAGAGAGGGTGTAGTAGGTAAGTTTGGGGTGCCAGGTGTAAATGATAATGGGAGCCCTTTGATTGAACTTTGTATAGAAAGGGGTTTAGTTATAGGTAATACATATTTTAAGAAAAAGAGGATAAATAAGTATACAAGATATGATGTAGGGCGTAATGACAGTAGTTTGTTGGACTATGTATTGGTAGATAAAAGACTGTTGAGTAGACTTCAGGATGTACATGTTTATAGAGGGGCCACAGATATATCAGATAACTTTTAGTTATAGCTACAGTGGGAGTAAAAGGTAGATGGGATACAAGGAAAATAGAATCAGTAAGTAAAAGAGAGGTGAAGGTTTATAAACTAAAAGAGGAGGCAGTTAGGGTAAGATATAAACAACTATTGGAGGATAGATGGGCTAGTGAGAGTGTAGGCAATGGGGTCGAAAATGTATGGGGTAGATTTAAAAATGTAGTGTTAGAGTGTTCAGCAGAAGTTTGTGGTTACAGGCGAGTGGGTGCGGGAGGGAAGAGGAGCGATTGGTGGAATGATGATGTAAAGAGAGTAGTAAGGGAGAAAAAGTTAGCATATGAGAGGTTTTTACAAAGTAGAAGTGATGCAAGGAGGGAAGAGTATATGGAGAGAAAAAGAGAGGTTAAAAGAGTGGTGAAGCAATGTAAAAGAGAGCAGATGAGAGAGTGGGTGAGATGTTATCAGCAAATTTTGTTGAAAATAAGAAAAAGTTTTGGAATGAGATTAATAAGTTGAGGAAGCCTAGAGAACAAATGGATTTGACAGTTAAAAATAGGAGAGGAGAGTTATTAAATGGAGAGTTAGAGGTATCGGGAAGATGGAGAGAATATTTTGAGGATTTGTTAAATGTTGATGAAGACAGGGAAGCTGTGATTTCGTGTGTAGGGCAAGGAAGAATAACATCTTGTAGGAGTGTGGAAGAGCCAGTTGTGGGTGTAGGGAAAGTTTGTGAGGCAGTGGGTAGAATGAAAGGGGTAAGGCAGCTGGGATTGATGGGATAAAGATAGAAATGTTAAAAGCAGGTGGGGATATAATTTTGGAGTGGTTGGTGCTATTATTTAATAAATGTATGGAAGAGGGTAAGGTACCTAGGGATTGGCAGAGAGCGTGTATTGTTCCTTTGTATAAAGGCAAAGGGGACAAAAGAGAGTGCAAAAATTATAGGGGAATAAGTCTGTTGAGTGTACCTGGTAAAGTGTATGGTAGAGTTATTATTGAAAGAATTAAGAGTAAAACAGAAAGCAGGATAGCAGATGAAAAAGGGGGCTTTAGGAAAGGTAGGGGGTGTGTAGACCAAGTGTTTACAGTGAAACATATAGGTGAACAGTATTTGGATAAGGGTAAAGATGTTTTTGTGGCATTTATGGATTTGGAAAAGGCGTATGATAGGGTAGATAGGGGGGCAATGTGGCAGATGTTGCAGGTGTATGGAATAGGAGGAAGGTTACTGAAAGCAGTGAAGATTTTTATGAGGATAGTGAGGCTCAGGTTAGAGTGTGTAGGAGGGAAGGCGACTATTTCCCAGTAAAAGTGGGCCTTAGACAAGGATGTGTGATGTCACCGTGGTTGTTCAATATATTTATAGATGGGGTTGTAAGAGAAGTGAATGCGAGGGTCTTGGCAAGAGGTGTTGGGCTAAAAGATAAAGAAGCAAATACAAAGTGGGAGTTGTCACAGTTGCTTTTTGCTGATGACACTGTGCTTTGGGAGAGTCTGAAGAGAAGTTGCAGAGGTTGGTGGATGAATTTGGTAGGGTGTGTAAAAGAAGAAAATTGAAAGTGAATATAGGAAAGAGTAAGGTGATGAGGATAACAAAAAGAATAGGTGACGAAAGATTGGATATCAGATTGGAGGGAGAGAGTATGGAGGAGGTGAATGTATTCAGATATTTGGGAGTGGACATGTCGGCGGATGGGTCTATGAAGGATGAGGTGAATCATAGAATTGATGAGGGGAAAAGGGTGAGTGGAGCACTTCGGAGTCTGTGGAGACAAAGAACCTTGTCCATGGAAGTAAAGAGGGAATGTATGAGAGTATAGTTATACCAACGCTCTTATATGGGTGTGAAGCATGGGTGATGAATGTTGCAACGAGGAGAAGGCTGGAGGCAGTGGAGATGTCATGTCTGAGGTCAATGTGTGGTGTGAATATAATGCAGAGAATTCGGAGTTTGGAAATTAGGAGGAGGTGCGGGATTACCAAAACGATTGTCCAGAGAGCTGAGGAGGGGTTGTTGAGGTGGTTTGGACATGTAGAGAGAATGGAACGAGACAGAGTGACTTCGAGAGTGTATAAATCTGTAGTGGAGGGAAGGAGGGGTAGGGGTCGGCCTAGGAAAGGTTGGAGGGAGGGGGTAAAGGAAGTTTTGTCTGCGAGGGGCTTGGACTTCCAGCAAGCATGTGTGAGCGTATTTGATAGGAGTGAATGGAGGCATATGGTTTTTAATACTTGACGTGCTGTTGGAGTGTGAGCAAAGTAACATTTATGAAGGGATTCAGGGAAACCGGCAGGCTGGACTTGAGTTCTGGAGATGGGAAGTACAGTGCCGGCACTCTGAAGGAGGGGTGTTAATGTTGCAGTTTTATAACTGTAGTGTAAAGCACCCTTCTGGCAAGACAGTGATGGAGTGAATGATGATGAAAGTTTTTCTTTTTCGGGCCACCCTGCCTTGGTGGGAATCGGCCGATGTGTTAATAATAAAAAAAAAAATAACTAATGGAACGAGACAGAGTGACTTCGAGAGTGTATAAATAAATCGAATATGACTCACTGCTGAGATCAATCTTTAAGAAGGCACTTAATTTGTCACTGGAAGATCAGCAATGGGAGCAGGCAACCCTCCCAGTGCGACTGGGAGGTATAGGGGTGCGCAAAGCCTGCATTTCTGTCTTCGTGTTTAGCTTTCAGTGGATTAGTCAAGGAGATTGTCCCCGAACGTTTGAGAGGTGCGGTAGGAGCTCAAGACCCCAGGTTCATTGAAGCAGCCGTGTGGTGGGACACCCTTGCCGACTCCTCCAGTAGACCAGCTCCTCCCAAAGAGCACAAACAGTCCCACTGGAACAAACCGATCATTTAAAAAATCGCCAACACAATGCTCACTAACGCTTCAGGAAAGGACAAAGCTCGTCTCCTAGCGGTGAAGGCACCGCATTCAGGAGATTTCCTTCTAGCTGTTCCCAATTCCTCTCTGGGCACTCGACTCGACCCACAGGCCATTCAGATTGGTGTTGCTCTTCGCCTAGCCGCCCCCATACTCACCGAACATAGGTGTATTTGCGGCAGGGCGACGGCTGACCAATTCGGACTTCATGGTCTCGTTTGTCACACATCAGAAGGGAAGTATGCTAGACATGAGGAGGTCAATGACATCATAAAGAGAAGCCTCGCCACAGCCCGTTGCCAAGCATCCTGATGGAGTCACTATGCTTCCTTGGAAGGATGGTAAGCAGATTGCCTGGGACTACACCTGTGCCGCCACATTGGCAGACACCTTCTTGCCATACTGCGAAGCTGAAGAGGGCGGAGGTGCCAGCCACAGGAAGACCCAGAAGACCCGCAAATATGAAGACCTTTCCCCATGCTATAACTTCATCCCAACAGGGTCGGAGACCCTTGGAGCGTGGGATAAGTGTGCTCTAAAGTTCTTCAAAGAGCTGGGTGAAAAACTCATCATAGAAACCAAGGATCACAGGGCGGCCAGCTTCCTCTTTCAGAGACTCAGTGTTGCGATCCAGAGGAGATATGCCTGCAGCATTCTGGGCACGTTTTTCTCTGAGGATGAGGGTCCCCAGCACAGTTCCAGAGGTGGTACCTCCCTATATTATATATATATATATATATATATATATATATATATATATAATATATATATATATATATATATATATATATATATATATATACTATGTAACTCCCACCCTCCTTCAAAATACCTTTCAAAGGAAGGTATTTCCTTCCCTTAAAACCCTCTGAGAGTGACCATCAAGTTGCAGCTTGAGAGAACAGTTTAATAAGGAGAATCACTGACATTTTGGCAAGAGTTTAAGTGTAAGGATGGGGAAGGAGGGAGTTGGGGAGGATATGTAGACGAGAAGGAAGGGGTTGGTGGGGGTAAGGTTTGGTTGGGGGGCTCATGGGGAGGGGAAGGGGGGAAGGGGCGAGGGAGGCAGGGGAAGACTCATCAATCAGGGGGTGCCAATACAAGACGCAGCGGGGCTCTCAGTGCCTGCTTTTTAAAGCGATCGCTCCCACTTCCTCCAACCAGCTCCCTCTCTCTCTCTCTCTCTCTCTCTCTCTCTCTCTCTCTCTCTCTCTCTCTTCTTTCTCTCTCCAATTTATTTTTCTCCACTCGGCCGTGTTTTATGTTAGCGCGAATAGGCGGATCCTTTTTTTTCGCGCCGTATAGCATTAGCTGGATAGATATACTTCCTTTTTTTCAGCCTAGAGGGCGCAGAATGCTGCGTCCGACTCTGCAGCGCCAACCCAGAAAATTCACGGAGACGATTCCGAAAAGTGAATTTGTGATACTTTTAGAGGCGGCTCTGCGGGTTATTCTGGAGAGTTAAAGGTCAAAGGCTACAAAGGCCAGGCAAGAGGAAGTCAGGGTGAGGAGACAAACCCCCCACTGTCACCCTCATCCCCCCACCTCGTGTAGTGTATTGGTACTGTCTCCCTTTTCACCTAGTGTTGTGTGCTGCTGTTATTCCCTACCTACTTCTGTGTGCTGTTATTGCTGCCCCACCTAGTGTTATGTGCTGGTATCCTATGCCCCCTAACCTTGCTTCACATACTCAAGTCTGGCACAAGGATGTGCAAGCTAATGCCGGCTCCTGGGAAATGAACGGGCGAATGCTGAGGTGACGGCTGCAACATCGAGATTGCTCTCTAGCAGACTTATCAGCCACGTACATAGATATGGCCTTCGGAAGTGGTCGTACAAATGACCACTGATCTATATAGGGTTCAACAGGTCATAGTTATGGCCCTGATTCAGTACGAATCATCACTTTGAGATGGTTCTCTGTACAATGAGGAGCAGACACAGCAACCCATCTTTGCAAAGTTTATCCAGATTTCTTACATAATTTTCCTCAGCACCCATAGACCACCTAAAAAGCGATCAATCACCAATACCTTTCAATGATCCACCACCATTATGCTTTCCCAAGAGTATGTTATATGTCCTTGTACAACAATCTTTACACTGTATAGAATCATTGCCTGTTGCCCATCACGTTTGTCAATCCATTCATATTGCATCAATTACCTGTCAACATGACGAGGTTGACATGCCATAGCGTGATCCAAGCTGCCAGTAGCATGTATACGTGTATAGTATGTATACTAGTATATCAGCTATGTACATCCACAGTGGTTAAACTTGATTATTAGGGTTGAAAGGGCCACGTCTTGACACGTTTCAAACGCAGTGAGATACTAACCCAGCATCCACACTCTTCCACAGGGAGACATGGCTTAGACATGGGCAGGTTCAGACCTGAGACAGGCAGCTTACCAGTATTTCTCCAATAAACCCAATAAACCCAGCTCGACAATACGATTTGCAGCAAATTTCTCAGTTTACGTTATTTAGGTTAGGTTAGACCGTCCTCCATTAATAAAAAAAAACAATAATAGTAACCTGCCACAATGTCAATATGTGAAACATAAGATAAGGGAGATACAATAATTCTGACATATGAACAGAAAACTATGACCCACCCAGCGCACTTGAAAAGTTTAAGTCAGATTATTACTGTTTAAGATGTGTTAAAGAAAGTTGCTTATTTGCCAGTCTTAGCAACAGTAAAATCATTTCTTGTTATAATTACCGATTCCTCATTGGAGGTGTTTTGATGCTGGTGAGGGCTCCTGATCCAAGGAATTCGACTTCTCTCCCACTATGGGTTTTGCGCTTTCCCTTTAAATATAATGATAATATTACCGAGGTGTCTGTAGGGAAGTCACAGGAGGGGAACAATAATTGTTATTGTTCCTCGCCTGTCATTGTATATTTTTATTGTTCCCACCTATCGTTGTTCGCTGTTATTGTTCCCATCTGTCGTTGTGTGCTGTTATTGTTCCAATCCTTCGTTGTGTGCTATTAATGTCACCCTTGCCCCGGTTACATTGGTTGCTGTTAACTTTAACTGTTAGCATTGTAATGTGTCGTGTTTGGTGACAGTGCCCATGAGCTGTCACCTCTCACACCGTCATGTTTGGTGACAGTGCCTATGAGCTGTCACCACTCACACTGTCATGTTTGGAGACAGTGCCTATGAGCTGTCACCTCTCACACCGTAAAGTCTGGTGACAGTGCCTATGAAGTGTCACCTTTCACACCGTCATGTTTTTATACCACACGTTTGATGTGTCGGAAGCCTCGTCGTTAATTCTCAACCGATCTTTAAAGAAAATACATGAGATAGTTTTATCGTTACCTTTATTACTCTCGCAGATATCACTACCAAGCTTCAGTAACTGTTACAACCAGTCACACTAGCCGTCGATTACACTATCAGTCTATCAGTCTTGGTAATTGGTCTTGGACCAGTGGCCACCATTCCTGTCTCTTTGAGTATAGTGGAAGGTTGGGGAAGGGGTTAATGGTTAAGGACGGTGCTGGTGTTGTTGTTGTGGTGCTGTTGATGGTGACGGTGCTAGGACTGTTAACAGATGGTGTTTATGGTGACGGTGTTAGCGTTGTTGGTGGTGTTACAATGGTGACGGTTGTAGCGTCGATGATGGTGGCCGGGAAGCAAGGTCTACCGTGAGGGTTGCATACTCAAACCCACCGTGAAAATTTCTTTTATGGCATGAGGTGGCCGCACAGGGAAGCCATCAGATGCCATGACGCTAGCACTAATAGCAGCAATTACTGCTTCTTTTGTTTACCCCGAAGTCACCGTTCTGGAAGACTGCAGCGGCTCCTCTATACTGCCTCCTTCCCTCCTTCCTACACTGCCTCCTTCCCTCCTTCCTACACTGCCTCCGTCCCTCCTTCCTACACTGCCTCCTTCCCTCCTTCCTACACTGCCTCCGTTCCTCCTTCCTACACTGCCTCCGTCCCTCCTTCCTACACTGCCTCCGTCCCTCCTTCCTACACTGCCTCCGTCCCTCCTTCCTACACTGCCTCCGTCCCTCCTTCCTACACTGCCTCCGTCCCTCCTTCCTACACTGCCTCCGTCCCTCCATTCTACACTGCCTCCTTCCCTCCACCTACACTGCCTCCTTCCCTCCTTCCTACACTGCCTCCTCCCTCCCCTACACTGCCTCCTCCTCCCCTACACTGCCTCCGTCCCTCCACTTCCTACACTGCCTCCTTCCCTCCACCTACACTGCTCCTCCCTCCCCTACACTGCCTCCGTCCCTCCTCCTACACTGCCTTCCCTCCACCTACACCTGCCTCCTTCCACCTGCCTCCACCCTACACTGCTCCTCCTCCTCCTACACTGCCTTCCCTCCCCTACACTGCTCCTTCCCTCCCCTACACTGCCTCCTCCTCCACCTACACTGCCTCCTCCTCCCTACCTCCTCTTCCTCCACCTACACTGCTCCTTCCTCCACCTCACTGCTCCTCTCCACCTCACGCCTCCTTCCCTCCACCTACACTGCATCCTTCCCTCCACCTACACTGCCTCCTTCCCTCCACCTACACTGCATCCTTCCCTCCACCTACACTGCATCCTTCCCTCCACCTACACTGCTCCTTCTCCACTCACTCTCCTCCCTCCACCTACACTGCATCCTTCCCTCCACCTACACTGCATCCTTCCCTCCACCTACACTGCCTCCTTCCCTCCACCTACACTGCCTCCTTCCCTCCACCTACACTGCCTCCTTCCCTCCACCTACACTGCCTCCTTCCCTCCACCTACACTGCATCCTTCCCTCCACCTACACTGCCTCCTTCCCTCCACCTACACTGCCTCCTTCCCTTCCCCTCCACCTACACTGCTCCTTCCTCCACCCACTGCTCTTCTCACCTACACTGCTCCTTCTCCACCTCCTGCTCTTCCTCCACCTACACTGCCTCTTCCTCCACCTACCTGCTCCTTCCTCCACCTAACTCTCCTTCCCTCCACCTCTGCTCCTTCCTCCACCACTCCTCCTTCCTCACCACTCCTCTCCTCCACCTCCTGCCTCCTCCTCCACCTCCTGCTCCTTCCTCACCTATACTACCTCCTTCCCTCCACCTACACTGCCTCCTTCCCTCCACCTACACTGCCTCCTTCCCTCCACCTACACTGCCTCCTTCCCTCCACCTACACTGCTTCCTTCCCTCCAGCTTAGGTATTAGGCACGATGAGCAGTGACCAGCTGCCTCGTCAGTTTCCAGTCTTAACCATGAAATGAACCGTTCACAGGTGGTGGTCTTGTACCGGTCTTCTCTACAGTTATAGAGGTCAGTGTGGTGTAGCTGTAGAAGGTCAAGGCAGGAGCAACTGCTGTCTTTGTTTTTCGACTCTATGGTAGAAGGGTACAGAGACGGTATTTGTATATCCGGTGCTGATTCTTTCTGCCTTCTTGTGTTGTTGTTGTTGTTGTTGTCAGTGACGTTCATAAGACAATTAAACAAGATGCGTTTCAATAGCTGCACGATCCGAGGGACGTGTCCCCCCCCCCCTTATTCCATAATTCCAGCTCGCTGTACTGAGGTGCAGGTCGCTGTATTGAGGTGCAGCTCGCTGTACTGAGGTGCAGCTCGCACCTCAGTACTTGTATCTGATTTCCCGCATAGTGCCCAGGAGCTGAAGGACAACACCGAGAGAGGAACAAGAGCTCTAAAACACCCTTAAAAGCCCCAAGAGCTATAATTTGAGTGTGTCACTTCATTTCTGCAGTAACATTCAAGAACATCAAGACAAAGAGGTAGTGTAAACTCAGCCTGGTTTTTTAAACTACGATAAACCATAAAAAAAGAGCAGGTTTTTTCATTGTTTTCATTTTTCTTGTCGTAGTTGCTAATGGTATTTAACGCTTTATGTTCGCTTATGTTTTTTTTTTTTTTATCAGATATTTCCTTGTGGTACCTTTAAGCTGTCGACATTTTCTTATCTTCCTTCAAGTTTTGGTTGATGACTTAAGAACGCCTCATTCGGTCACCTTCAATTCATCACCTCTGGTTTACTGCAGTTAGGAAAAAAAAATTGAGCAACTGGTCAAGCACGCCAAGAAATTACAGAAATTGCAAAGGTTTGCAACAAGACTAGTCCTGGAGGTAAGGGGGTCACAGTTGGTGCCAGGACGGACAGAAGCGTCTCATAGGTGGTGCCATTACAGATAGAAGCGTGTCACAGGTGGAGCCAAAACAAACATAACTTAGCATGTGTACGCGGCCTTTGCTCGACTGCGTAGACTATTCCTGATTTTGTGTTCTGTTTAGCAACTTGAGACATATATTGGGGGATAGTTTTCCTCCTCCATGATTTCTGTTTACAACTTGAGAAAACCTCGCTTCATTGGCTTCAAATTTTCAACGCTAGTGAATCATAGCTAGATAAAGCTTCGTGAAATTATCGGGACGGCCAGGTGCTACTTACTAATTTCAAGGCACAATACCGTGACTGGAACAATACACAAATAACCCACATATAGGAGAGAGGAGCGAAACCTCGTCGTCAGCTCCTCTCCTGGAGAGGAGCGGGTTATTTGTGTACTGATCTGGGTATTTGTGCGATAATTTGAGAAAGCCTCTTTTGATAGGCTTCAAATTTTTAACAGAGGTATATCGTACTTACATGAAGGTTCGGAAGGACATTGGAGTGAGTACAGCCAGTTTACCAATTTTAGCTTTAAAATAGTATGATACTAGTCCGAAAAAAATAAAGCTAGTCTTCTCTCGAACCTTGATCACTTCTAACGTACACACCATTAAGAATAACAGTATATAGAGCCAAAAGGTAATTTCCTGAGTCAAGAAATTTTCTGACGAACGTTACATAGTAACGAGTGCGATTGGAGAGGGTGTCAGGTATCCTGTGAGGTCACCTGATGACCAGTCGTGAGGTGGGCAGGGCTTAATTTGAAGGAGTATCAGGTTTGCCAGTGATTTTTGATATGTAGCTTCTAGCTTTTTGATCCACGGTGTAGTTGACAGCAATGATATGTCCATGCATGATCAATGACTAAGACTGGTTTCTGTGAGAGTGAGTTTTGCCTCTTTTTCACTTCAGAAAATTTCCCACAGAGTTCCTGTGGAGGACACTGGAACACCGTGTTACAGGCGTACTTACAATAGCTTAGAATGATAGACTTCTGCCTTTCTTGCCTACTTATATCTTGGAACAGTGTCCACAGGGTATGGCATAAGCACTTGCTATGGAGGTAAAAAGTGTACGACTAATCTCAGTGTGGTTCATGACTGACAATGTAACCACCACAATGACTAGGTTGATGCTGCTCCTAGTAAGACCCCAGCGGGTGATCCTGGCAACATTACCGCATGACAGAACTAAGAACTGCTTGGTGGAAGGTTCTGTGGGATGGGGGATGTTCAGCTGAGGTTGGCTGGAACTTTTAGCTTGGAGTCCCGGATTGAAAAAGAAGGGAAATGAAAACGTGAGAAGCCTTGAATTATGTAGGCACACTCTTCATGGCAACAAGGGCAGGAGATGCAGGAAGCTCTCAAGAAGAAACCAAGTGTCGTAGTGCGACTAAGAGCCTTAGGGTTGTCTTAAATACTGTGAATGCTATAAGCTTCACATGAGTATTTACCTAACAATGATCATTCCATCGTGGGAGGAGAATTTATTATCATTGACATTATTATCCTAATGTTCTGCAGCTGCGTGTCATACTAGCTAAAAAAAATATGAAAGTCTCATGAAATATGCAAAAATCTTTTTTCCCTCCTATATTAATTAGCACACTACTATACAACACTTATAAATAAACGTCAACCGTAAGCAAAACTAGCTCATTAACCCCAAACAACAACAGATAAATACGTGATTCGCTGCTGAGATTAACTACAATAGCTCAAGCACTCTAAATCGGCACATTTCTAAAGGCAAATAATTTTTAAGGCGAGAAAGAAGGACTCATTGTGAAGGAGAGAGAGAGAGAGAGTGGCCGCCCACAAGGTGTTGTGTTGGAACCCACGATAAATACCGTCCATTGTCACTCCCACCCGTCCTTACTCCCACTGTTTCTTGTATTGGTCACTCACTTCTCTAGTGGATATAAAGGCGCCACACAATAGCCACACAAACTTCGACACTTGTAAATGTATAAACTGGACTCGTTACGCAAAGGTAAACAGGTGTACAATGCTCCGGAACAAAACAGTGGGATTTCCTTTATATCATTTTTGTTTCAGCTGAATATACACGAAATCCAATTATAAAGAATCTTAAGGAAGTGGGAATTGGCCTTCTAGTCTCGTAAAACGCAAATGTTAAACCAGATAACAAGTTTTTTTTTCAGGCGTGTGTTTTATGTGTTGTCAGGAAGGAGAATCGAGGCGCCAGTCAAGGAACACCCGGTAAATGAAGTCGGTATGTCAACAAGGTCTTGGACACGATGGTCAGCCTCCAGTCATCTCAGTCACTGCCACTTTCATTGTTTCTCACTCACTCTACATTCTAACACGCTTCTGCGCCCCATAGACCAACTTATTATTAATGCACCAGTGTTATAGTGTTGATTTGAAGTCACTATTAATATGCTGCTCTGGTTATACATTATAATTCTTCTATTTTCATCATGCCGTACCAGTCTCACTCGTATCATGCTGCCCTTTGCATTGTCACTCCTACTCTGTTGGACAGTCTTATTATTCAGGCTAAAAGTTACTATTGTTCAGTTGTTTCAATCACTTAAAGTCATCACAAACGACAACCTGACATTTTTCACACCACTTTTCTTTGTTCTGCCACACTGCCTCTTTTTCCCTGCTCTCCCAAGGTAGTGGAAGTAGGAGAGGGGATGCTGATGGACTTGATTAGTGGAGAATGTTAGAGTTTATTATTCTCCTTTAGCTTGTTCCTATGTCCTGTTCCTTATTTAGTCTTCCTTGTGCTGCCTCATTATGGTTTATCTTCTCCATTTTCTCATTCTGTCTCATACTCCTCCTGTCTCTAATATCAGTTCAACTATAAAGTTTGTTCCATTACCACACTCCACCAGGGGAGTTTCTGTGACCCCTACCATTCATTTGTTCTCAGTGCTGGTCTTTCCCTCTGCTAATTATTATTATTATTATTATTATTATTATTATTATTATTATTATTATTATTATTATTATTATTAAGATTATTATTATTATTATTATTATTTTTATTATTATTATAAAAACTAAACGGTAAACCCACGTGGGTCTTACAGCGACGTCCCTCTGCTAATGGTGCCGTTATTACTCTCAGATCCACTCGTTCTCTTATGACCCTCGGTGACACAAAATAATTTAACGTTGATATATGTTTCATGGTGATCCTTCGAACCACTTTCATTTATGTTTACTAAGTATTCATAACTAGCCTACATACTAGTATTAGAACTAGAAGTTTCGGTCAGTCCTGCTCCATTATCAAGTAGCGAGAGATCCAGGATTGACAGAAACGTCTTCCAGTTTTCATCTTCAGTTTTGTTGGTTAAACGTGAATTACTCCATCTGGGTTATTCTTATTACTTATTTCTCTTACTTTTTCTCTCTCAGTTTCCTGATCCAATTTGTGACCCATGAATTGTTCCAGGCATTGTATTGTACATTCTTATTGCATGTGTTTCAATAATAATAATAATAATAATAATAATAATAATAATCTTTACTTCAAGTACATGATACAACATATACAGACCATAGCTGACATCAATGACATGCTCTATAGAAAGCCCCTGGTTATGCAGAACATTTCAGGCAAATTAGATTAATTTTGTCTCCAGGATTCCAACCACTCCATTATGGAAAACTGGAGAAAATAATAGCTAGAACTGAGTGTACTACAAACTCTAATCACACTATAGAGCGGAAAAGTAATGTGAAGGACCTGGGAGTGGTAATGTCTGAAGATCTCACCTTCAAGGATCACAACAGTGCCACTATCACATCTGCGAGGAAACTGATAGGATGGATAATGAGAACATACAAGACAAGAGATGCCAAGCCAATGATGATCCTTTTTAAATCACTTGTTCTCTCTAGGCTGGAATACTGCTGTACATTAACATCTCCATTCAAGGCAGGTGAAATTGCAGATCTAGGGAATGTACAGAGAACCTTTACTGCACGTATAAGTTCCATCAAACACCTTAACTACTGGGAACGCCTGGAAGCACTTGACTTGTACTCACTGGAACCCAGGCGAGAGAGATACATCATAATCTACACCTGGAAGATTCTGGAGGGACTGGTCTTTAATCTGCACACAGAAATTACTCCCTACGAAAGCAAAAGACTTGGCAGGCGATGCAACATACCCCCAGTGAAAAGTAGGGGCGCCATTGATACACTAAGAAAAAACACAAGTGTCCGGGGCCCAAGACTGTTCAACAGCCTCCCACAAGCCATAAGGGGAATTACCAATAGACCCCTGGTTGTCTTCAAGAGGGAGCTGGACAGATACCTAAAGTCGGTGCCGGATCAGCCGGGCTGTGGTTCGTGCGTTGGACTACGTGCGGCCAGCAGTAACAGCCTCGTTGATCAGGCCCTGATCCACCAGGAGGCCTGGTCATGGAGCGGGCCGCGGGGGCGTTGATCCCCGGAATACCCTCCAGGTAGGTAGGTAGGTTGCGACCCACACTAGTCGGCTAACACCCATTTACCTATTTACTGCTAGATGAACAGGGACATCAGGTTTCTCAAGGAAACGCTTCCGAATGTTTCCACCCGTACCGGGGATCGAACCGTGGACCTCAATATGTGAGCTGAGTGCGCTACCAACCGAGCTACGGGACACCAGTTTTCTTCCCCAGTTTTCATTTCCAGTGTGTTGGCTGAAGTCTCCCAGCTCAGGCTGACAGATTTCACCATTATGTACGTAACCCATCCTGTGTGATGGAATAAGACAGGGAAACATAGCGAGCTTTCCCCCCCCCCCCCCCGCTAAACCAAGACTCCACTGGAAGCACACTGCTGATGTATCCACTTCTGCAAAAAAGAAAAATGTGTGTTGATTGTACTGTAAATTGTTTTATCCACGATATTGTGACATTCTCACCACGCCTGTTTCTATCGTTGTGTGAGTGTTGGCGTGGGTCGCACCATCAATATGGCAGTACGAGGGGTGGTGTGAGACAAGCGTAGCCAAGTAAGGTAAATGAGGGGAGGCAGTCCAATCATGGGAGGCGCTGGTCAGAGGGGTCGATGTCAGTGTTTACTCTGAGCAGCTCTCCACCCTCTGCCTCATTATGACCACCCATTGTTGATCTTGCATTTTGACCTTTCTCGTACCAGTGAACATTCTCCAGACTACGCTGTTGACTGTCCTCCACTGACTTTTTAAGAAGTATTGCATTATTAATAGAGGTCAGGGAGCACCTAGAAACGGGAGGCAATAAGGTTTGATTCATGGAGTAGCACCAGTTTCTTGGATCAATAATCCTTCATCAACATAAGAATACCTTTCTTCAATGGTTCGTTTTAGCGTAGATTCTTCGATTAAGTGGGAATGTGGCAGAGAATGTTGAAAAATGGAATTTGTTCCTTAAGAACGCTGTTAGTCACACGGGGCCGCAGAATGCTAAATTCTATGCTCCTAAACTGGCAACTACACTGCGACTTGTTTGGCAACCGTCTTACAACTGTTCAGGTTGTACCTCAGAAAATAATATGACGACGACCACCACCACCCAACCAAAACCACCATCCAACCACCACCACCACCCAACCAAAACCACCATCCAACCACCACCACCACCCAGCCAAAACCACCACCACCACTCAACCAAGTTGTAAGTGTGCCTGTCTTTCTAGGTCGCACCTTACCTCTGTCAGTTATTTTTACTGTTTTCACCTGTCTCTAAGGACAGACAAAGCCACTTGTGGCGAAACATTAAATATTTTGATTGTGCTCGTGTGTCTTTATTCTCACAATGTGTCAGTACTGATACACCTGTTCTTACACTGTAAGAACACTTACAGTATGAATATACCTAGTTGGATGAATCTTATTGTAGCCAGCTGGCCCAGTGGCTTGCGCACTGGCCTGGAGTTTTATGACTCACTCGCCGTGAGTTCGATCCCTACCCGTACCGTGGTTTATATGTGAGTCACTTTCTTTTGGAATGTTCTGAGGAGTTTGTGAGGAGTGAAGCTGAGAGATCTGACAGCTGCTGGGAGTTGTGTGGTTGCTGAGGAAGCGAGTCACAGAGAGGCACCGAGGTAGAGTCAGCAAAACACACACATAAACCTCGACAATATTTCTCAAGGATGGAAGTGAACGTGCGGCTGAATTATATTATTTGTTGTGTACATTCGGTGTTCCTAAAAGCCACAACGGCAATCTGCGTGATAAATCGTGTTCAGTGAGCACGCGCTAGGCTAGTGCTCAGTAAGCATTATGAAGACAATGAAGGAGCACCTCTATAAACATATACTGTAGATGAATGGTTCATCTACAATGTACAATCTTTTCAAGATTGATGGATTGATTACATCGACTCAAGGCTGAGGGACTGATTACCTCAAACTCCGACTGTTCTTCACGATTCTCCTTTGTATGGACTGATGAAGCCACTGTGTGGCGAAACGTTTCCTCAATAAAGATACCCAAGTGTTGTATATGTGTCTAATTTATCAAACATATACAGGCTCGTGCTTGCACATGCTACCCAACCATTCCCATTTCTAAAGCTCCCGAAAGTATTCATTCGCTGATGACACTTTGTAGTTTGTTCCACTTATGTACAACTGCTGTTTCCATTGCCACATAAAAACTGTCTGGTGAGATATTATCCTCATGAGAATTTTAATAACCTGTGGAAACATAACTTGGGGAGAATTGGGCAACAAGGTTAAAACTGAGATCGGTATTTATATTCGCTAAGGCTGCTTGAGGTGCCTCCACGTATTACAAAGCTTCAGTATCGGAATGCCATGTGTTGGGCTTCGCGACTGTGTATGCAGTGGTAGAAAACTTTTAAATAATTCGTGTCAAGCACTAAACCCATGTGGGTCATTCAGCTCATGACGTGGTGGAGGCTTGATCCTCTGTCTACTGGAGTGCCAGACAGACGCGCTTCCTACATCTACCATGCACTAGTAGAGCGTTCTCGACTCTCTCCAGAAACTATTCTAGTTTATTTCCAGTGAAAAAATGAGATGTATGGGCAAGACGTCTTACGCCTGATGTGCAACAACTTTGTGTCTTTATTAATGAGACGTATCGCCTGCTCAGCAGGCTTCTTCAGTCGAAATACAGAGGAAACAGCAGCAGCAGTAGTAGTAAGATGTAAATATGAGCAGATCAGTCTCTCAGCCTAGAACATAACTACATATCTACTATTTCTGTTGTCTCTTCTGTATTTCAACAGAAGAACCCTGCCTGGCAGGCGATACGTCTCATCATTAAAGATACTAAAGTGTTACACATGTGTCATATTCATCTACTTGTCAGCACTGCATACCATTAATATCATCTTCTTACCCCTGCTGCCCCCTATTTACCTAGCATTAAACAAGTACTAGGTGCTGGTAGACTGTTGTGGGCTGCATACAGAAGAGAACAAAGGACAACCATCGAAATGGACCACACAGCTGTTCTTTCTTGAGTTATTCTGCATCAGTATTCCTTCGTGGTTAATAATTCGAAGAAAATCCCCTTCCGCGGTCATCCCCCAAGCTACGTGTGTGTGTCGGGAGGCAGCCTGTTCTCAAGACGGGCGATTGTGCACACATTACAGTACGTTGATTTCTGCTTGATCTAAGGGTTCTCAGCCAACACTTAGTGATGAATAAGACACATGCTCAACGCTTGGGTCTTATTCATCAACTTATGAATAACGAGATATTAAAACTTAGTATTTGTTATTTATAGTTTAGATTAGATTGTGTAAGATCTCTATAGAGAAACTCACAACAACGAAATAACATAAACAGATGGAGTCCTTCATGCATTGTTTATAACTATTGTAGTCCTTTACATTGTTGCTATTCCCCCGCACGCTCTTTAAGTTGGAAGATGAGGAAAGGAAAGAGGAGGAGGACCATGTTGTTCTCTCCCTGATGTTTACTGCCTATCAGTCTCCATCATCCTTCACCCGTTTATTTACTCACAGAGGAGGGTTTTTATGTACGTTATTCTGGTAGCATTGTTGGCTTCAGCGACGGTGTCTTGCTTGGTGATAATTATTGTGTGGACGTATTTTACCATTCGTGGAACCCTTCATATAGGCTTAGACTGATGGCTCTCGTGTGTACTCACCTATATGTTGCTGCAGGGGTCGATTCGCAGCTCCTGGTCCTGCTGCATCGCTGTTCGCTACTAGGTTTACTCTCTCCCTGCTAGAAGAGCTTCATCGTACCTCTTCTTAAAGCTATGTATGGATTCTGCCTCCACTACTTCACTCTCCAGATTGTTGCACTTCCTGACAACTCTAACTTCTAATAATAATATAATATAATATCTTTATTTACTACAAGTACATGTACAAGGTATACAGGAATAGCTGATATTAATGACATACTACTGTATAGAAAGATTCTATATAGTAGTATGGGTGGACAGGGACAGCAGGTGTCTTATGGAAACACGCCCCTAATGTTTTCCAGCCGTACCGAAGGAGATTCGAACTCCGGACCTTAGTGTGTGAGTTGAGTGCGCTAGCAATCGAGCTACGGAACACCCTAACATACACATACACAGCTTTAACTGTAGGTATGGCATAGTCTAGTTAGAGGTCGGTCCAGCCGACTCAGGAGGCAGGGTCGGTAGCTCGCTCTCTTAACCCGTGAGAACACATACACACACACACACACACACACACACACACACACACACACACACACACACAACACACACACACACACACACACACACACACACACACACACACACACACACACACACACACACACAACACCAAGAAATAATTATTTTATTACCAACACTGTTTGGGTCCACGCCGCCACCTTGGCAGTGGCAAAAATGACCTTTATTGCGCCTCGCAAGAGTGCAAATGTTTGTTCATTCCGTGGCAATCTCCTTCCCCCTACTTCAATACATGTTGCAACTCAAAAAAAATTCCGGTTTGATGACTTTCATCTGCTCTTTCATTAGCCTAGTAAAATCAAACAAAAGGAATTATGAGTGTTTTACGATGGCGTTAGCTTTGTAGTAAGACAGGATCAGTGGAGGCTGTCTGGCCTCTGTCAGCGCCGCCACCAGCCTTCCTGATCCTTGTCTTGTGTTCGTTTGCGCCACCACCAGGATCTGTCGTTGCGTATTGTTTGCGCTAGCGTCAACACTCGCTGTCGTTGCGTATTGTTTGTGCTAGCGTCATCATTCACTGTCGTTGCGCTTTGTTTGCGCTAGCGTCATCACTCGCTGTCGTTGCGTATTGTTTGTGCTAGCGTCATCATTCACTGTCGTTGCGCTTTGTTTGCGCTAGCGTCATCACTCGCTGTCGTTGCGTATTGTTTGTGCTAGCGTCATCACTCGCTGTCGTTGCGTATTGTTTGCGCTAGCGTCATCACTCGTTGTCGTTGCGTATTGTTTGCGCTAGCGTCATCACTCGTCGTTGCGTATTGTTTGCGCTAGCGTCATCACTCGCTGTCATTGCGTATTGTTTGCGCTAGCGTCATCACTCGTTGTCGCTGCTTATTGTTTGCGCTAGCGTCATCACTCGTTGTCGTTGCGTATTGTTTGCGCTAGCGTCATCACTCGCTGTCGTTGCGTATTGTTTGCGCTAGCGTCATCACTCGTTGTCGTTGCGTATTGTTTGCGCTAGCGTCATCACTCGTTGTCGTTGCGTATTGTTTGCGCTAGCGTCATCACTCGCTGTCGTTGCGTATTGTTTGCGCTAGCGTCATCACTCGCTGTCGTTGCGTTTTGTTTGCGCTAGCGTCATCACTCGCTGTCGTTGCGTTCGTACAAGTGTGATAGGATTGTTAAGATTAGTTGTATTACGCTCCATCACCCAGCACTACATGCCACCACCCTGCGCTACATGCCACCACCCTGCACTACATGCCACCACCCTGCGCTACATGCCACCACCCTGCGCTACATGCCACCACCCTGCACTACATACCACCACCCTGCACAACATGCCACCACCCTGCACTACATACCACCCTGCACTACATGCCACCACCCTGCGCTACATGCCACCACCCTGCACAACATGCCACCACCCTGCGCTACATGCCACCACCCTGCACTACATGCCACCACCCTGCGCTACATGCCACCACCCTGCACTACATGCCACCACCCTGCACTACATGCCACCACCCTGCACTACATGCCACCACCCTGCACTACATGCCACCACCCTGCACTACATGCCACCACCCTGCACTACATGCCACCACCCTGCCTACATGCCACCACCCTGCACAACATGCCACCACCCTGCGCTACATGCCACCACCCGCACTACATGCCACCACCTGCAACATACCACCCTGCACTACATGCCACCACCGCACAACATGCCACCACCCTGCCAATGCCACCACCCTGCACACATGCCACCACCCTGCACAACATGCCACCACCTGCCACATGCACACCCTGCACTACATGCCACCACCCTGCCATGCCACACCCTGCAACATGCCATCCCTGCACTACATGCCACCACCCTGCACACATGCCACCACCCTCACAACATGCCACACCCTGCACAACATGCCACACCCTGCACAACATGCCACCACCCTGCACACATCCACCACCCTGCACAACATCCATCACCTTGCACTACATCCACCACCCTGCACCTGACACTCACATACCACCCTGCACTAATGCCACCACCCTCACAACATCCACCACCCTGCACAACATCCACACCCGCAAACATCCACCCTGCACTAATGCCACCACCCTGCACAACATGCCATACCCTGCACAACATGCCATACCTGACTAATGCCACCACCCTGCCTCATGCCACCACCCTGCACAACATGCCACCACCCTGCACAACATGCCACCACCCTCCACTGCACCACCCTGCACACATGCCACACCCCCAACTTTCACCTTGCACAACATGCCACCACCCTGCACTCATGCACCACCCCACAACATCCACCACCCTGCACACATCCACCCTGCACAACATGCCACACCTGCACAATGCCACCCCTGCACAACATCCACCACCTGCACACATCCCACCCTGCATACATACCACCACCTGTACAACATCCACCACCCCACAACATACCACCCCTGCACTACTACCTCACCCTGCACTACATACCACCACCCTGCACATACCACCACCCTGCACAATGCCACCACCCTGCACAACATCCATCCCCTGCACTACATACCACCACCCTGCACTACATACCACCACCCCATATACCACCCTGCATACATACCACCACCCTGCTACATACCACCACCCTGCACTACATACCACCACCCTGCACTACATACCACCCTGCACACATACCACCACCCTGCACACATACCACCCTGCCTAATACCACCCTGCCACATCCCACCCTGCACACATCCACCACCCTGCACTACATACCACCACTGCACACATCCACCACCCTGCACTACATACCAACCTGCACTCTACCCCACCCTGCAACAACCACCCGCACTACATACCACCCCACTATACCACCTATACCACACCGCACTCATACCACCCACTACATCCACCCTGCACTACATCCACCACCCTGCACTACATACCACCACCCTGCGCTACATACCACCACCCTGCACTACATACCACCACCCTGCACTACATACCACCACCCTGCACTACATACCACCACCCTGCACTACATACCACCACCCTGCACTACATACCACCACCCTGCACTACATATCACCACCCTGCACTACATACCACCACCCTGCACTACATACCACCACCCTGCACTACATACCACCACCCTGCACTACATACCACCACCCTGCACTACATGCCACCACCCTGCACAACATGCCACCACCCTGCACAACATGCCACCACCCTGCACAACATGCCACCACCCTGCACAACATGCCACCACCCTGCACTACATGCCACCACCCTGCACTACATGCCACCACCCTGCACAACATGCCACCACCCTGCACAACATACCACCCTGCACTACATACCACCACCCTGCACTACATACCACCACCCTGCACTACATACCACCCTGCACTACATACCACCACCCTGCACTACATACCACCACCCTGCACTACATACCACCACCCTGCACTACATACCACCACCCTGCACTACATACCACCACCCTGCACTACATACCACCACCCTGCACTACATACCACCACCCTGCACTACATACCACCCTGCACTACATACCACCACCCTGCACTACATACCACCACCCTGCACTACATACCACCACCCTGCACTAATACCACCACCTGTACATACTACCACCCTGCATAACCCACTGCACACATATACCACCCTGAACTACAACACACCCTGACTAATACCACCACCCGCACTAATACACCACCGCACTACATACCACCTGCACTAATACCACCTGACAAACACACCGACTAAACCACCCCTGCAACTATAAAACTCACCCAGAACATGCAACCCTGCACACATCCACCACCCTGCACTACTCCACCACCTGACTAATCACCACTGCGCACACACACCCTGAAACATGGCCCAGCTGACAGTGACATCCACCCTGTACTAGACCACTGTTATATCAAATTTTGTTCTAACCCTTCTTACTGTCAAATGACTATGCCATACCACTGCCTCCATTCCCCACCTTGCACTAATACCACCACCCTGCACTACATACCACCACCCTGCACTACATACCACCACCCTGCACTACATACCACCACCTGCACTACATACCACCACCCTGCACTACATACCACCACCCTGCACTACATACCACCACCCTGCGCTACATACCACCACCCTGCACTACATACCACCACCCTGCACTACATACCACCCTGCACTACATACCACCACCCTGCACTACATACCACCACCCTGCACTACATACCACCACCCTGCACTACATACCACCACCCTGCACTACATACCACCACCCTGCACCTACATCCACCACCCTGCGCCATACCACCACCCTGCACTACATACCACCACCCTGCACTACATACCACCACCCTGCACTCATAACCACCCTGCACTACATACCACCACCCTGCACTACATACCACCACCCTGCACTACATACCACCACCCTGCGCTACATACCACCCTGACTACATACCACCACCCTGCACTACATACCACCACCCTGCGCTACATACCACCACCCTGCACTACATACCACCACCCTGCGCTACATACCACCACCCTGCACTACATACCACCACCCTGCACTACATACCACCACCCTGCACTACATACCACCACCCTGTGCTACATACCACCACCCTGTACTACATACCACCACCCTGTGCTACATACCACCACCTGTCTACATACCACCACCCTGTTCTACATACCACCACCCTGTGCTACATACCACCACCCTGCCTACATACCACCCTGCTACATACCACCACCCTGTGCTACATACCACCACCCTGTGCTACGTGCTATCACCTCACCTAAGGTAAATTATTTAATTTTTACCTTCGGTTAGATCATTGAAAATAGACCCAAGTAAAAGGGTTAGAAAAGTGTGTGTGTGAGAGAGAGAGAGAGAGAGAGAGAGAGAGAGAGAGAGAGAGAGAGAGAGAGAGAGAGAGAGAGAGAGAGAGAGAGAGAGAAAGAAAGAGAAAGAGAGAGAGAGAGAGAGAGCCTGGTGCCAACTATTAGAGAATCATCACCCAGACACACTGGCACTCATCCAAACACTCCACTATCTTCTTTCGTAACCTGAAATGCTGGTGTCAAGTTGCGAACACATTCAGCCTCGCTGAGAACACTGGTCTCTCAGGCGTTGTGACGAGTGACAGTGCCACGCCACTGTAGTTACTGACAGTGCCAAACCACTGATTTAGGATCCAAATTGTTTGTTGTTCACATGAACACTTCTCATTTCTTTGGAACAGAGTGTTTCAGAAGTGATCTTGTAGTGGCCCAGTAGTTAGCACACTGGCCTCCTAATTTCAGGATTGACTTGCCACTGGTTCGAACCCCGCGTGTTCTGTGAGACGTTACTGCAATGTTTGAAATTCATAATCACAAAACGAGTCACCGAAATGTTGATGTGTAAAGCACATCAACGTTTCGGTGACTAATTCATCACCATCTTCAGGAATCATATTCCCTTGAAGACATGACGATCTCCTAGCTTTATCAACCTGCCAAAATTTATAAGACTTCAGTCTTAATCATCCTTTGATTTAATCTTAATCATATTTTGATTTAGTGTTTGTTGTGTACATCCCGACATTATGTATTGTTTGCTGTGTAAAGTAAATTATCATTAATTTCATATATGAATTCACGCAGGTAAACAATTTAACAAGAGGCAAATGAGTACAATGCGATACTTTACTGACGACGTTTCGCCCACACAGTGGGCTTCATGCACTCACAAAGCTGGGGAGAGAGAAAGTGAGTGTATATAGAGAACGTAGTGACGAGTCATATGACTTATGACGAAGCCTAACATCCTGGGTAGGCTAATGACTGGTTGGACAAAAATATGGTGGAGAAAGGGTTGGAAAATCTGTGCTGTAGCACATCCCGTGTAGGCAAACAACTGTCATGAACTCCCGTGTAGGCAAACAACTGCCATGAGCTCCCGTGTAGGCAAACAACTGCCATGAGCTCCCGTGTAGGCAAACAACTGCCATGAGCTCCCGTGTAGGCAAACAACTGCCATGTACTTCAGGAAGATCAGTGTATTGATTTGTGTGTAAATCTTTCCATGTAACGATGGAAATTTCAATTGTAAAATTCTACGGACATACCTAGCCTAGTTTCGTCTGACTGGATGGCAGAGAAAAATTTCGTACAATGGAACCCGTATATATCCTTTTTTTGAAGCAGATTTCTAATATTTTTTATAGGTATTTAAGAACGCTGCCATTTAAAACAAGAAATAGTGCATTTCAGTACAGTACAGTTAACATGAAGCTTTGCCCTTGTTTCACTGTGGGTTAACTTTATCTTCCGCTCTTATTCCTCTCACCAGTTTCAACATTTGCAAACAATGATATGCAAGATTCAGTCTCCTCTGGCAAATCATTTACGTTAATTAAGAATAATAACAGTTATGGTGCTGATCCTTGGGAGACCCCTCTCGTTACCCTTCC
Source organism: Cherax destructor (assembly GCA_009830355.1). Lineage (NCBI taxonomy): Eukaryota > Metazoa > Arthropoda > Malacostraca > Decapoda > Parastacidae > Cherax > Cherax destructor. The sequence continues at coordinate 286,758 of WNWK01000211.1, read as the reverse complement.
CTATTCTGAAACGTCCGATCTCGCCGCCATCCTCTCTTTTCTGGAGTATTCCTAGAGAGGGTTTCAGGGGTTAACGCCCCCGCGACCCGGTCTCTGACCAGGCCTCACGGTGGATCAGGGTATGACCAGCCAGGCTGTTATTGTTGGCTGCAATGTATCATTTTACTTTGTACTTCTGCTTGCTGCTTTAACTTATGAATCAGTTCCTGATGGGGTACAGTGTCAAATGCTATCCTGCAGTCCATGAATGAGCAGTCAACCAGCCCTGGTCTGTGTTGCTTGATATCTGTTATTCCCCTCATAAAAGAACTCCATCAAGTTCCCGAAACAGAACTTACGTTCCCTAAATTCATACAGGATTTATGTAAGGAATTCCCTCTTGAGGTTCTTAATCTAAACTAACCACTTCCTGTTATATTTTTCAGTGCTTTGCATAGTATACACGACAGTGGTACTGGTTTGTGGGTGCGTATGTGCGCTTGCACGCGTATGCCCACGTGACTCTTCCTGGTGGTTCAGGACACAAGAAGCCGAGAATGCATATTTGGACCACCGCTGACACACCTGCATGTGTGTGATACATTGTGGCGTCAAGGTCACCGTACCTCGACCATGAAACTTTGTAATAAGTCGTCCTGGATGGCATTACGCTCTCTGTGTAACTCGGCTTGGGTGCCTCGCGCCGTGTGAAAGCGACAGTAGCCTTCCCAACACGTCACTAACTATCTCTAACAACCCTCTAACCACCACTAACTAGTAATGTGACCACCATAACCCAGATGATTGGAGTGGTAGTGGGTGCGGAGGTGAGAGCAGCAGGTGTAGTCAGACATCACAAGAAGAATGACTTGTACTCTTCTAGATATTCTCATCTAGTCTCCAGTTGTGTTCTCGTTCTGGTCTTCCCAGTGTAAATTATTATTATAATCACAACCAAGCACTAAACCCACAAGGGTCATACAGCGCTGCAGGGCAGGGTGGAGAGGATAACAGAGGTACAGTTAGAAAGGGCTGTGAGGAGTGCTAAAGAAAGTGCCATTGAAGTTTGTGTAATAAATCTGTTGGTGTCAGAAGGTCAAGGAGGGAAGTCACCCCTTGTAAAGAGACTTTCTATGTATCTTAATATAATTTAATATTAATATCGTCCATGATGTTATCGTGTCTACTAGGATTTCTTATATTTTAGGCATATGAAGTATAATTCTTTCAGTTTTGAGTCTTCCCACTCTTTGTTGTCGGGAACAATCTTGTAGCAAACTGCATTGGTCTCAAAGAGAGCCTTCTGCTTTTCTGTCCTTAACTCACACACCTAAGTAACATCACGATATTAACCCGGCAAGAAGTTGGTAGTCCTGGAGTAGAGAGCCTCGGTGGGGACTTCCAAATCGCTTGTTATGTGCATTTCACATGTACTACCATGTATTTCTATTCAGAAATATTCTTATTTATGTGTTGCAATCTTACAAGTGAGCCTTAACAGGTAAATTCCAAACTAGGTATCCATCGAAAGGGGATACCTATAGTGACTGTAGTTTTTTTTTCTTTCCAAGTTTTTTTTCCATGCAGTACCTTGAGAATGCTTCTTCTGATCGACTTCACACTTTCAGCGCCGGTGTGTTTTGCTCAAAGTAAAGTTTATATTATTTGACTTTGTAGGTGATAATTTTATTAGATAAATAGGGATATTGATTTCTGATCACTTTCAAGGTTCTACTTGGTGTTCGACTGTATAGATGTTATATTTTTGGACAAATTGGAATACTGGTTTATGTGCAATAGCTTCAGAATGCCTCTTGATATAGGCTTCAAACTTTTATCACTGATGTATCTTGCCGAGGGAAAGTTTTAGGTTTTTCTTTAGGCTGTGTAGGTGCTGGAGCACTGACGAATTTTGGTCTCAAGCTGAAAAAAAATGTAATTATCATTTCACTTCAAGTTACTCTTTGCTACGCAATTCCTTTCCCATTTAGGAAATAATTTACAGTTACACCAACAGTTTCAGATAATTTAACTTGTTCCAGCATTAAATATTTTATTTTACAAAACTCTGCTCTAGTACATCTTGCATACACAAACTGCTTTTGAGTTTCGTAAATGATCAATCAGTTGATCTCAGACTGAGCCGCGGGGGCGTTGACCCCCGAAACCCTCTCCAGGTAAACTCCAGGTAAAACCACTCTCTCTCTCCTTCCAGGGTGCGTAGCAGTAGCAGGAACTCGAAGGTCAGAGGTAACTCAGTTTCGTACTACAAATCTCGCATTTTAAGTGTCTTAATGGGTTCCAGTTCCTGCGTTGCTTCCATTTGTTAAGCTACAGCTTCTGGACCTTTAGAGGGTGTTAGGCTACAGGTGCTGGGCTTCTCGAATGCACTAAGCTAAAACTCCTGGGCTTGCTGGAGGTGTTGATGTATAGTTACTGGACCTCTTGGAAGGGTTAAGTAATACCGCCTAAATCTCTTGAAGTGAGCTGCAGCTCCTCTCCTTCTCAAGGAATATATGATATAGCTGTTTCATGCAGCCATTGAGGTACAAGAAGTTTGCTTTAGGGGATACTTCTCACGGATCATTGAGGTACGGGAGGCTTGGGTTATGGGATACCTCTCACAGATCACTGAAGTACAGGAGGCTTGGGTTATGGGATACCTCTCACAGATCACTGAAGTACAGGAGGCTTGGGTTATGGGATACCCCTCACGGATCACTGAAGTACAGGAGGCTTAGGTTATGGGATACCTCTCACGGATCACTGAAGTACAGGAGGCTTAGGTTATGGGATACCTCTCACGGATCACTGAAGTACAGGAGGCTTGGGTTATGGGATACCTCTCACGGATCACTGAAGTACAGGAGGCTTGGGTTATGGGATACCTCTCACGGATCACTGAAGTACAGAAGGCTTGGGTTATGGGATACCCCTCACGGATCACTGAAGTACAGGAGGCTTAGGTTATGGGATACCTCTCACGGATCACTGAAGTACAGGAGGCTTAGGTTATGGGATACCTCTCACGGATCACTGAAGTACAGGAGGCTTGGGTTATGGGATACCTCTCACGGATCACTGAAGTACAGGAGGCTTGGGTTATGGGATACCTCTCACGGATCACTGAAGTACAGGAGGCTTAGGTTATGGGATACCTCTCACGGATCACTGAAGTACAGGAGGCTTGGGTTATGGGATACGAGGGACAGCTCTCACGGATCACACAGCTACTAAAAATTCTAACAAAAATACCAAGAGTTAAGTTGTTATTGACCATTACACATTAATGAGAGGTCAGGAACTATAATCATACAGAGTCCTATGTTAAAAATATTATAGAAATTAGTTTAACATGATTATATAAGGAACATCTTTTTTTTAAATTGGTCATTTATATTAACAGATAAATGGGAGGTGGAAGAGACCTGGATGTTGGTAAAGGTAAAAATCAGACGACTTTTCGCTCCTACAGCTATACTTGGATAACGTTTCGCTCTTTGGAGAGCTTTGATGAAAGCAACACATGCAACAGTTAGGTATCTGTTAAGTAAAAGGATACAAATGCACCTAATGTGACATTTTATTGTGGCAACGTTTCGCTCTCCAGGAGCTTTGCCACAATAAAATGTCACATTAGTTGCATCTGTGTCCTTTTACTTAACATATTGTCGGTAATTCTACCAATATTAATACAGTTAGGTATCTGTATTATTGAAATGTTTCACCTACACAGTAGGCTTCTTCAGTCAAATCAGCGTAATAGTGAAATGAAAATGATGTAATCAGTACATCAACCTTAGAGAAACAGTATTTGAGGTGGTCAGTCCCTCAGCCTGGAGAAGAGTTCAGCTTCATGGTCTGGAACAAGGTGGTCAGTCCCTCAGCCTGGAGAAGAGTTCAGCTTCATGGTCTGGAACGGCATCGTTCACTCTGGGTAATCCCGTTCAACCATTATTTAACAACTTGGGTAGGCGGGTGGGGGTGTGGGTATGGGTTAACAAAATCTAACCCATTTTTGAGTGTGACAGAAATGAAAACAAGGCGTGTTGAAAGCCTTTACTTGCAAAATACTTATTGCAGAACTACAATGAAAACACAGGGTGTTTGAAACTGATGGACCCGATTTGAATTTCAAATCGGGTCCATATTCTTGAAACATCCTGTACATTTTGTTTTCTGTATATATCCTCTCGTACCTGGGAACTTGGCCACACTGTTAGATTTTTGCCTGAGATTCTAGCTCACTTTGACTCGTTTATTACCTTTGAGACTTGAAATGATTCGTGAGTTTAGTGTATTCGTACAACGAACACTTTGTGCTGCTTTTATTTTTGTGTTCGATTATTGCTTCGCTTTTGTGTATGTGTTGCAGCTTCTCGGTACACCATCAGCAACACTGTGGTGGTGTTGACAGACTCATGGCTGGCGTCACCAGCTATCTCTGATTGATCGACTTAGTGTATATCTTAAGTGATTCCACCACTGTTGACATATCTGTTCTGGTGTTTACATCTCAGTTCAGTTCTGTTTACATCTCAATTACAGTCATGTTTACTTCTCGGTTTCAGTGCTGTTTACATCTCAATTACAGTCATGTTTACTTCTCAGTTCAGTTCTGTTTACATCTCAATTACAGTCATGTTTACTTCTCAGTTTCAGTGCTGTTAGCATCTCAATTCCAGTGTTGTTAGCATCTGGCTGGCTGGCTGACTCACTCACTCACTGGCTAGCTGAGACTTTCCTCTGCCCAGGATGCTATTTTTTCGCAATCCTTCCTAGTTTTGTTGTTTTGTGACGTGTACATAACCTGAAGTGAAAGAAACATCACTGCCTCTAGCTTCTCAGCACAAAACATGCAATGAATCACGTCTCGACGTCAAGGAAAGGCATGGAACACACCGCATAATCAGACTGGAACAATTCACAAATAACCAGCACACAGGAGAATGTAACTTATGACAGATAGTTTCATACCGTAGAGCCAATGCAGAGAAATGTTTGAAGGATGGAGCATAAGCAGGTGCACCTGCGGCACGCCGTCCTACATAAGCAGGGAGTAAACAGAGTAAGTAACGCAATAACTTAAGATGCGACAGAGTTTTCCTTTGTAATTTAAAGGGCTGTGGATAACTTAAATAGGGCCACTTGTGCGGAGATTTGTTTAATTTTTTTTTACGGAGTGAACTGATACGTCAAGTCACTGTTTGAGAGGCAAGCGAAAGGGTCATGTGGGACAGATGTCCCGCGTCAGGAGATGGGTTTTGCAGTTTCTTTTTTTCTTCCTGACAGAATTTTCCACTAACAACGGAAAGACACAATAGCAGCTGATAACATGAACCACACAGCATCAACTGATGAATACCTGGACCACACAGCATCAACTGATGAATATCTGGACCACACAGCATCAACAGACGAAGACCTGGACCACACAGCATCAACAGACGAAGACCTGGACCACACAGCATCAACTGATGAAGATCTGGACCACACAGCATCAACTGATGAAGATCTGGACCACACAGCATCAACTGATGAAGATCTGGACCACACAGCATCAACAGACGAAGACCTGGACCACACACCATCAACTGATGAATACCTGGACCACACAGCACCAACAGATGAAGCTCTTGTCCACACCAGCATCAACATGAAACGCTCTGAAACTCACACCAACTGAAGCTCCGACTACCACAACATAACCAGTAAAGTGACTGGCTGTACAAGACCACCAGATGAACGCCTTTTGCGCAACACCATCTCCAGGTCTCGAGACGTAATCTTGCACACAACAAGAGCAGTGGCGGTAAGCATAAGCTTCAAGGGGGGCCAGTATGTGCCAGAGAAGGGCGCATACAAACACCAAGGACGCCTCCCTGCACGACGCAGCACAAACAACTCACAGGTGATGTATGTACGGCCACGTACCGGCATTTGGGTTGCCATTGGCACAATCTGTCTCTAAACCTGAGGCGTGACTGCTCTGTAAGTGGCCTGGCTGAATGTATGTGAAGGTACCTCGGGGGGAGGGGGAGGGGGGAGAGAGCCTGCTGCTGGTGCTGTTGGTGGTGCTGCTGCTGCTGGTAATGGCGCTACTTCTGCTACTGGTGGTAATGGTGCTGCTGCTACTGCTGCTGCTGCTTACTTTCTTGTTTCGTTTTTGTGCTAGAAACACACACACACACACACACAAAGAATAAAGCTCGATAAAGCTCAAGGAGAAGGGAGAGAGTGGACCTAGCAGCGACCAGCGAAGAGGCGGGACCAGGAGCTGTGAATCGATTTCTGCAACCACAAATAGGTGAGTACAAATAGGTAAGTACACACACACACCTGCACAACAGGCCAAGTATTTATCGACAAGTGCTTTGACAACTATATATATATATATGTCGTGCCGATTAGGTAAAACTTGCGATTTTGGCTTAAATAGCAACGCTCACCTTGCCATATAAGACAAGTGAAAATTTGTGTATGCAATAATTTCGCCAAAATCATTCTGAACATAACGAAAAAAATATATTTCATTGTGTTTGTTTATTATTAATTTAATGTTAACGTATCTAAAATATATTTAGCTGGGTTAGGCTAAATTAAATTGCGCTTGTTGTAATAAGGTTAGGTAGGTTTTCAAAGTTTCTCTTGGTACAAAATTATAAATTCTTACATTAACATAAATGAAAAAAATATATCTCTAAACGTATAAGAGAAAATTTTAGAAAGGACTTAATTTTAGATGAGTTCTTGCTAATTGACCAGTTTTACCTAATCGGACGACATATATATATATATATATATATATATATATATATATATATATATATATATATATATATATATATATATATATATATATATATATAATAAGATTAATGGGATAGGGACAAAATATACTGGGCAACTTCCTGGATCATTTGAATTAGAGCCGACATAATGAGACCTTTGTGGAAGTTATCGCTGGCCGCTTCCATAAAGCTGTCAGCGAGTTTTCTCTGTTTTACTTGAAGCCAATAAATAGCCCCTAATAACGGTAATATAAGTATGATATGTAGTCACGCAATGAAACCTTTTATAATTTTTCAAGGTGCACACAATCTAATCTAGCAGCACCGAGGGTTCAGTCTTGTTCACGTGTGTGTAGTGGCCACCCCTTGTGGTGTTGGCCACTGTGGTCACCACTTGTGGTTGTTGTGGCCACCGTGGCCACCCCTTGTGGTGGTGGCCACCGTGGTCACCCCTTGTGGTGGTGGCCACTGTGGTCACCCCTTGTGGTGGTGGCCACCGTGGTCACTCCTTGTGGTGGTGGCCACCGTGGTCACCCCTTGTGGTGGTGGCCACTGTGGTCACCCCTTGTGGTGGTGGCCACCGTGGTCACTCCTTGTGGTGGTGGCCACCGTGGTCACCCCTTGTGGTGGTGGCCACTGTGGTCACCCCTTGTGGTGGTGGCCACCGTGGTCACCCCTTGTGGTGGTGGCCACTGTGGTCACTCCTTGTGGTGGCCGCACTGGCCATCTACACTGTCACTCTCCCAGTCCACCTTGACCTTCCCTTTCGTTTCAGTATCATCTGCCTGATGTACGTGGAGTGGGAGTGCGTGGGGTGGGAGTGCGTGGGATGGGAGTGCGTGAGGTGGGAGTGCGTGGGGTGGGAGTGCGTGGGGTGGGAGTGCGTGGGATGGGAGTGCGTGGGGTGGGAGTGCGTGGGGTGGGAGTGCGTGGAGTGGGAGTGCTGGGATGGGAGTGCGTGGGGTGGGAGTGCGTGGGGTGGGAGTGCGTGGGGTGGGAGTGCGTGGGGTGGGAGTGCGTGGGATGGGAGTGCGTGGGGTGGGAGTGCGTGGGGTGGGAGTGCGTGGGGTGGGAGTGCGTGGGGTGGGAGTGCATGGGGTGGGAGTGCGTGGGGTGGGAGTGCGTAGGGTGGGAGTGCATGGGATGGGAGTGTTCAGGATGGACTAGGCATAAACACACACCTCAGCCTCAATGCACGCACCTCCACATTGTACACACATCCCCACATTGCACGCACCACCCCCACATTGCACGCACCACCCCCACAATACACGCACCACCCCCACAATACACGCACCACCCCACAATACACGCACCACCCCCACATTGCACGCACCGCCCCCACAATGCACGCACCGCCCCCACAATGCACGCACCGCCCCCACAATGCACGCACCACCCCCACAATGCACGCACCACCCCAAGAATGCACGCACCACCCCCACATCTACCTTCATCGTAATGCTCACCCAGTAATCCCATTTTTCGTGTTTGATTTCCTTAAGCTTATCATCTTTATGGCGTCCCTCAGGTGCGTAATGACTATCATCTCTTAGCTGCACATCATCCTAATTTGCAGTGTAAACTAGTAGGTGTTGACGTGGTGGAGCAGTCTTGGTGGAGAGAGTCGTAGTGGAAGGGTCGTGGTGGAGGGTCGTGACGGGGCCCGCGAAGGGGTCGTGGTGGAGGGGTTCATGTTGGAGCACTGGTTGAGGAGTCTTGGTGGAGAGGGTCGTGGTGGTACGGAGAGTCCTGTTGAAGATGTGGCGGACGGTGAAGGAGAGGTTATATGATGGGTGGTGGATGTTCGAGACGGATGCTTGGTGGTGGATATTGGGTGGTGATGAAGTGTGGTGGATGCCAGGAGAGTGAAGGTTCTTGTGAGTAACTTCACTCATCCACACCGAAGACTCTTACTTCAAAGATTGGCCGATAGAGTCATTATTTATAAGGGAAAAATGGACATTCCTTAAAACCGAAGGAAAAAGAGGAAAAAAACACACACACTCACACATAAACTTCACTCTAAGGGACGGTACATCTCACGCACATATATAAACCTGAAGGAAGCATTCTTCAGTCGGGATAACATTCAAGTTTCACCAATAAAACCCTTTTTATGGGCGAGGAACAAGACCCAGGTCCGATTTTCAATTATATGTCCATCGGCAGCATCTAAGCGTGTGGTGTGTGCGAGTATTACTACATGGAATGGGTGGTGGTGGCAGCATCTTGGCCACACTTATCTGCTCAGGCATCATGCCATCATCACCAGAGACCATTGTCCGACCCCCTCCGTCCACACACACATTATGTCCGCTAATGTAAATGATGGACCTCGTAATGACGGTTTTATTGCGAAATCGTCTCGAAACGTCTGCTTGGGCAGGCCATCCACGAGTTACGAGAGGATGGAGAGTAAAGGGTAGTGAGAGACGCTGGGAAAGGAGAGAGAGAGAGGGAGAGAAAAAAAAAGAGAGGTTATTTTTATTATAATCATAACCAAGCGCTAAACCAGAGAAAGAGATGGAGAGAGAGAGAAAGGGGGAAGAGATGTTTGGAGGAGTGATGGAGAAGGGACCAGGGCATGATGTCAGGTGATGATGCTTCTCCTGACATCACTAAAACATCACCTGTTTTAAAATTTGGTCAGCAAGAGGCGTCTTTCACTCATTCCTGTCACTTGTAAGCCTTGAAGTTTCTCTCAGTGTGATCTTTATAAAGTTTTCTTGATGAAGATCTCACCGAGATGAATAAAGTCTTACTCTGTGTGTCTTCAATGTGTGTCTTCACTGTGTGTCTTCACTGTGTGTATTCACTGTGTGTCTTTACTGTGTGTCTTCACTGTGTGTCTTCACTGTTTCTTTACTGTGTGTCTTCACTGTGTGTCGGCTTATTCCCTACCTTCAACACTGGTCTGTTGTCTGAATGTTATGAGAGACAAGCAGAGAGAAAGACACAAAGGTCATCAGTGTACGGTCACAAATTCTGAGACACTGACCTTTTGGTTCCGTGACTGCGCATTACCTTCATGAGCCTTGAGTAGCTGAATAACCCACACAGGCGTAGCGGTTTTTTTTTAGAACCCTATACAAATTCTGTGTAGTCCAGTTTTAATGTCCACGAGTCTGTTGTGTCCGTACTCAAACTTGTTATCCCAGCTCCTCTCCTGACTACCTCAAAACTACTACTACTACAACAACAACTACTACTACTACAAGACTGATGGACTGATCACATCGTCTCTACCTCTCCACTGCTTTTGCTGTCTCCAATTTTAGTCACCTCTATGTTCGACTGAAGAAGCCTACTGTGTAGGCGAAACGTTTGGGAAATAGATGCATAACTGTTGCTCATGTGTCTTACTCATTAACGTGTCGGTGTTGTATATGATCACCCTATCCCAGTTCCTAGTTCCGTATAAATGCATCGTGACAGCTTACAGGTGATATTAAGTGTACCAGTAAGTTTGCACTTCCAGTCCCTGTAACAGCTAGCAGCTAGTCCCTTCTAGATTATGTACTGTCATGCTTTCTCCTCGCTTCTGCTACTCCAAGAAAATACACAGGATGCGGAACAAGCTTTTTATTGGGACAATGTTTAGCTATGTTTAGAACTTTATCCAATCTTGACTTTATAAAGCTTTCTTCCTCACTATTATGAGCAAAAAGCTATGTGACACTTCTTGCACTTTGTTCCTTGTATTAATATCATTATGTGCTTTTTTCTTTGTTGTTGTATTTGCCTATCTTTATTTTACGTTTTTCTTCACTCTGATGTCTCATGTATCCAATTCTGGCATCTCTTCATGGAAACTCACTTGTTTCCTTCCTGTTAGGTATGTCGTGATCCACTGTAGTTCCTTCCATGTTATTCCTGCCTGCTCCTCTAGCTTTTATTTCCGTCTCGTGTGCGGTACTTCGTCAAAAGCCTTCCTCTTCCTCTTCCAAGAAAATACAATCTACCCATCCCTCTCTCTCTCTCCTGCCTTACTTCTGTTAACTTTTCGTAGAATTCCAGTAGTTTTATCATTTATGTCGGTTGTCATTTATGAAGTCTTTCCTGTCTACTGTAGGTGTTCTATCACTCTTGTGAAAATCTTATTAACTTTGCATATTATGCACGTCAATGATATTTGGTCTGTCTCTTTTCTTAAAAACTGTTACTACATTTGCTGTCTTCCACACTTTTGACAATTGCCCTGTGTCAATTTACTTGACGATTGTTGCTAGTGGCCCACACACTACCACTGCTCCCTCCCTAAGTACCCGTGAAGAGATAGTATCTGATCCTACTGCCTTTGAGGTTTCTAGTTCACACAATAGCTTCTTTACCTCCTCCCCTGTTGTATGTATTGTGTCCAGCGCTTGCTGGTGTACTCTACCACTTCGGCTCGCTGGTAGCCTTCCTGTTTCTTTTGAGAATTAATCTTAAAATTTCTTGTTGAGGTCCTCACAGGCTTCCTGGTCATTCCTCGTGAGCTCTCCACCTTCCTTCTTCAGCCTGATTACCTGATCTTTTACTGTTGTCTTCCTCCTCATGTGGCTATATAACAACTTACGGTTGGATTTAGCTTTCGGTGCTATGTGATTTTCATATTGTCGTTGAGTCTCGCTTCTTGTTCATGCATATTCGTTTCTGGTTGTTCTGCCCAATGTCTTATTTTCCTGAGTTCTTTGCATTCTATATTTGTTCCTGTATTCTAGCACATTTGTTTTGTCCCTTTTATTCCTCTGGGTGAACCATGGGCTCACTATGTTTTTTTAATTGCTTCACATGCTCCGGGAGTGAAGCTCTTCTCTGCCTCCCTGTACTTTCTTGTCACATACTCCATCTCATTTACTGTCTTTCCCTCCGGTACTCTCTGTACCTCAGGCCTCATGCCTGTGTAGTCTCTACTTTTGAAATTTCGGTTCTGATGTTCTTCTCGTGCTGCTTCTCTAAGTTGATTCCACAAGGTATTTGAAACTCAGGACTATGTGGGCACTAGCACTGAAGGAATTTCCATGTGTAATATCCCCTCTGTCAGAACACAGGGTGAATATAAAGTCCAGCCTTGCTGGTTCATCCTTCCCTTTCTGGTTGTGTCCCTAACACGTTGGTTCGTGAAGTTCTCCATTATCGTCTTCATCATTTTAGCCCTCCCCATTTCTGGTGTTCTGTGTGCCTCTACCTTCTCTCAGTCAGTCTCCATGTTGGGCTCCTGTGTGTCTCTAGGATCTTCTCTGTGGTTAAAGTCCTCCATGACTAGTAATTGTTGAAAGGGTAAGTCCCTTTCAAATCCATCCATTTTCTCTTGAAAAAATGTCCAAGGTATTTTCTCTACCAAGATACCATTATCTTGCAGTGGGCTCTTCTAGCAGCCTCAGCTAATGTATCCATCATTGCTTTGTTGTAATGTATCCATCATTGCTCTGTTGTAATGTATCCACCATTGCTGTGCTGTGATATATCCACCACAGTTCTGTTGTAATATATCCACCACTGCTCTGTTGTAATGTATCCATCATTGTTCTGTTATCACCATGTTCTTGTCTTCGTCTCTTGCCGTTTAGTGGAAGATTGTTCAAGTGCAGGGATGCTGTTCTGAAGTTTGCTCATTTTGCATATGCCACTGATGCTATAAGTTTATGTGAAATTCTGGCGATATGCTTGGTGATATATTTACCCCCAGATCCTTATCGTTCACTAATTAAACAATTAAATATTCTGTGTCCATGCTTTACTCTGTGTAGGTCTACAATTACCTAATTCAAACAGTAAGATCATTTATATGCTTAGACCGAACTAAAATGCCACTTACTGGACCACATCTGCAGCTTGTTGAGGTCTCTCTGGTGTTATTTCTGTCCTCTTATGTTATTATTCGTGTCATTAGGCTTACATCTTCCCTGGTAGGTCAATCAAGTATATTTAGGAATACTAGTGGTTCTAAAACTGAACCTTGTGGAATCCCACTTGCTACTCTCTCTCTTTCATTCTGATGGTTCTCTCCTTGCTGTTACTCTCTACTTCCTGATTCACTGGTGCACTCTTGCTTTGTTATAGTTCTATTTTCTGAACTAATCTCTGGTGTGGTAAAGTTTCAAATACAGTTTTTCAGTCTAAGATGCAGTTCATCCAACTCTACTTTTCTTATTTTATCTGTGACTTTCATACAACTCCAGCAAATTCATCCCTAAACCCGTGCTGGTGTGTTCCAAAGATTATTCTTTCTAAATGCTCCAAGATGTAAAAATATTTGGATTACATGAACTGCATCATGATAGGAAACAGCTTTAGATATTATGCCCACCTTCCCTCCCAAGAAACCAGTCATGCATACTTATATTCTCTCTAACACATACACGACCTGGAAACCCAAAATAATATCACAGACTATGTTGATGGCTGCCTTAACTGTGACAGTGGGAAGGCGAGAAGTGTTGTTATCGTAAGCCAGACTGATGGTACTATAACACAGAATCGTAACAGAGTTAATAACTGAGTGTCTACCTTACAAACTGAACTATTTACCATGCTTATTACTCTCAAACTTGTAGAAACTACAACTTCAGACATCTTAATTCTGTCGGACTCCTTTTTCTCGTTACTCATGCTAAATTGTGGCTGAGATCTGAATGTAGCATGATTGTGTATGAAGGTTCATATAAACAACTTATTAAGAAAAGAGGATTAAAGTTAAACGTAGATTCCCGGTCACACTGATCTCCGGAAACATAAAGTCGACGACTTATCTGAACTAGAAATAAATAAAGAGACTGTCGAGTGTAATTTTGATTTCGCAATCAAGAAATTTCAAAAACATTATCAGAAAAGAACTAGCAAACGATTTTGAAGAAAATAAAAGAGAAAAAATAGAAACCAGAAGATCAACTGTATATAATCAAATGTCAAGTAAAACATATATATGGAGGAAGTAAGAGGATCAACAGACCTTATCACTGCTAGACTTAGTCTAGGTTATAAGTATCTCTGGCAGTACAAATTGGACGGGGATGACACTGAAATGAATTGAAAGTGTATGGACAGAGACATGACTGTATAACTAGAATGTTACGTTTTCACTTCTAGATAACCAATTATTTAGAGACTCAACCAAACAAACAGTACAGAAAATGGCAAATATTTACTTTTTTATTCTAAATCATGAGATTGTATTCATGTTTTGCACCGGCTAGATAACTATTGCTAAACCAGTATTCTCTATATCATTTCTATTCTAAACCTGATTTTATTCATGTCGAAATGTTCATCTCGAGTTCTTTTCTTATTAAATACTCTCAGACTTCAAGAGTAAATGACAAATGTTTGTAGTGTAAATGACGAAATGCTCCACATCTCGCCAGACTGTATTTTCACATTATATTGTGTAGATTAACTGTTTGAATGAATTGTAATGCAAGAAATGATTGTAACGTCTTTAAGATGCAACTATGATCAGTGGGGTGCGTTAAAGTGACACTGTAACCTCTGTAATCCTGTTCTGTAACGCTGCCGCTAGCAGGAAAAAAATGTATAATAAACTAGCTACTCGGGCAACAAGCAGTTAAGGCGTAGAAAATGTCAGAGGAAGGAGTTTGTGGAAGATGTATTGAGAGTGAAAGTAAGTTGTCTATAGAATATGAGGGGCTGTTGCAGATGAGGTTTGGAGACATGAACTCGGCTTTTAATTAAAATCTGGTGGGTAAGGCAGATTAACATTAGCTCAGGATTTTTTTTTGTGCCTCCTTGGAAAAACAGCTTGGTGGTAACCCTGCCTTGGTGGTAACCCTGCCTTGGTGGTAACCCTGCCTTGGTGGTAACTCTGCCTTGGTGGTAACCCTGCCTTGGTGGTAACTCTGCCTTGGTGGTAACCCTGCCTTGGTGGTAACCCTGCCTTGGTGGTAACTCCCTGCCTTGGTGGTAACCCTGCCTTGGTAGTAACCCTGCCTTGGTGGTAACCCTGCCTTGGTGGTAACCCTGCCTTGGTAGTAACCCTGCCTTGGTAGTAACCCTGCCTTGGTGGGGAAACAACAAATGTATTGAAGACACACACACACACACACACACACACACACACACACACTTATGAATGCTAGATTCAAGTTAGCAAGGCACTCAGAACAAGTATGATGACTTCTTGGAGACCTGAGTGTACTGGCGAGACGTCAAGATACCTGCAGGTGGAGTGTGGTCGTACGGTCCTGAAGGCGAATGTCCGGCGGAAACTTAGATGACACAAGGTGTGTGCAGGCGTGTACCAGCATACCACCCACTACCAGTATTGTTTGCAAATCATACATGGACTGGATGCTGCCGTGGTGAATCTGAAAACCTCGGGTATCGAAGTCCTAAATTCAAGTGGCGACTGAGTCGAATTTCTGGTGTTTTCCTTAGGGAGCTCAACCCTTGCCTGCGCTGATAAACGACACCATCCTCTCACGACACCGCAACGTCTCGTACCATCAGTTTCAGTCATTCAATAAGAGCCACGCCTCCACCATTCTCCGTTGGAAAATAACCCTAGCCTGGAGTCTCTCAAACTGTTAAATTACCCTCGTGGTTTCTGGCGTGATTGTGCCGCCGCATACTAAGTGAGGGTTTTTGTCATTGTTCAGTGTGTGTGTGTACTTTTGCAGAGGCCAGCGCCTCCAGAGGGAAGTGTGCGAGTGTCGGTGTGCGCCGTGCGCTATCACCTCCACACATCAATTCATTTCTTATTCTGTAAACAAAAGCGAGAGGAAGGAAATGGGTGAGTGTTTGGTCAGATTTCTCTTCTGAATTTTTTTCTTCTCTGGAGATGGAAGACTTGAGGCGCAGTGAGCGCTGTTTCCCTGATAGTGCATCGTCTTGGACTGCTGAGAAGTCGCGGTGGTAGGGAGGTTTTGTTCGTTAGGAAAGAGGAAAGTGAATCAAGGTTCACGAGCTTTTTAACACCACACTACTAGCATGAAAGTTTGAAGTGTTAATCTTGAGGCGTACTAGGAAAGTCCTTAATTTCAAGAACCCACTTCCTTCTGACGCTGGGTCATCTTGCGCCGGAGGTGAGGCTTGAGCACTCGAAGCAACGTCACCTTACTAAGAAGGCGGCTTTCATTTACAGTGTGTCTGAGCTGGCAATCCAAGTAATGCATTACTTTTTGCCTAAACAGGAGGGATTTCCGCTTCCATCAAACTCTTTCAGCGGGTTTGAGTTCTTAATGAAGCTGGCACAGTTGAGTGGAGGGCTGGCGTTGTCTCTGCCATTCCCTATTGAAAAAACTTTCATTTGTTCATTACGGTTTTTCGGACTTATAGACAGCCTCTGGTGGTGGGAGTAGTTCTCTGTTAAAGCTTGCAGTAGGGTTGCAGTTGCTAGCCACTACTAACACTACCACTGCCACTTTCAATGGATGGCTGCTACTATGCCTGCCCCAGCTTCCAATGTCTGCACTCGCCAATGTCTTACACTGTTTATTGCGAGTTTTCAGATTACACACACACACACACATATTGGAGTATGCAGCACCAGTTTGGAACCCACACCTAGCCAAGCACGTAAGGAAATTAGAGAATGTGCAAAGGTTTGCAACGAGACTAGTTCCGGAGCTAAGGGGCATGTCCAACGAGGAGAGGTTAAGGGAAATAGACCTGACGACACTGGAGGACAAAAGAGATAGGGGGATATGATAACGACATATAAAATACTGAGAGGAATTGACAAGGTGGACAGAGACAGGATGTTTCAGAGATGGGACACAGCAACAAGGGGTCACAATTGGAAGCTGAAGACTCAGATGAATCACAGGGATGTTAGGAAGTATTTCTTCAGACACAGAGTTGTCAGGAAGTGGAATAGTCTGGGAAGTAATGTAGTGGAGGCAGGATCCATACATAGATTTAAGAAGAGGTATGATAAAGCTCATGCAACAGGAAGAGTGACCTAGTAGCGACCAGTGAAGAGGCGGGGCCAGGAGCTGTGGATCGACCCCTGCAACCACAACCAGATGAATACACACACACACAATATATATAATATATATATATATATATATATATATATATATATATATATATATATATATATATATATATATATATATATATGAAAGAAAGCTGGAGGGGCTTGAACCGTGGTCCTGGGAGTGACAACACTTCTGTACATGTATTCCGTCAAAGGCACCAACTGTAACCCTATTGACTCTTCTACGCAGCCCAGGAGCTTTCACGGAAAATCTAGCCTTACGTCCCTCAAAGCCATGTAGTTGTATATGAACTCAGTTCATGTCGTTCATTACGACTTGTCCATGCACTTCTGCCAACACAGCTATTGAATTGACAATGGTGAATGTGTTTTCTTTTACTTTGGGCCATCCTACTTGGAAGGAGAACCAAAAGTGTCCCCCTCCATTCTCTTCTCTCTCTCTCTCTCTCTCTCTCTCTCTCTCTCTCTCTCTCTCTCTCTCTCTCTCTCTCTCTCTCTCTCTCTCTCTCTCTCTCTCTCTCTCTCTCTCTCTCTCTCTCTCTCTCTCAATAAAGATTTTTTTTTTTTAAATAAAACCTTTTTAATTTCGTCTCAAATATGCTTCGGCGTCTCTTTAAAATCACAAACAAGTCCAGTTGAAGTTTTAGGATGACAAATTACATTAGCTCTTCAGGAGAAGAAAGCTCTCACAAGTTTTCCCTTGCAACCTCCTCCTCCTCCTCTTCTTCTTCCTCCTCCTCCACCTCTTCTTTATCCTCCCCCTCTTCTTCCTCTTCTTCATTCTTCTCTTTCTCATACTGATCCTCTTCCTCCTTTTTCTTCCCTTTCTCTTTCTCTTTCTCCTACACTTTCATCCTCGTTACTTGCTTTTCTTCCTCTCTGATACTACTTCCTTTATTTTCCTTGCTATTCTTCATTTTCTCGTTTGTTTTTCCTCCTCCGCTCCTCCTCTGTTTTACCTCCTACTCTTTTTGCTGTTCCTTCTCGTTTCATCCCTCCTTTCTCCTCTCCTTCTTCTTCGGTTCCCCTCCTCTTTATCATCCCCTTCTTTCCTCCCCCTCCCCACACTTCCTCCATGTACCTTTCCTGCCTTGAACCTTACCCTTTTTCTTGCTCCTCCCCTTTCTAACTCTTTCTTCTCTTATCTACTCCTTATCCTATTCCTTCTTGCTCTTCCCTTTTCTCTTCCCCTCCACGCTCTTACTGCTTCTCCTCTTCGTCCCTCCTCCTTCCTTTACTCCTCGCTCCTCCTCCTCCTGCCCTGCTCAGCCAATTACCAATAATTATTCTCCTCCTGCTTCATCCTGGGGCCTCGTCAACAAAGTAACCGACCTTCCGGATCTTTTGCAAATGAATGGTTGAACCGTTTTCTGAATCCGTACAAATCCGGCGTCTAATTTCCTGGGGCAAAGAGTGCAGCAAAAGAGAGAGAATTAATCAGGCCGGCTCACACTACCTCACAAATAACTGCAATGAGTAGGTGGCGAAAGGTGGGGGGGGGGGGGTATGGGGAAGTGGGGTTATGGGGAAGGTGGAGGGTTATGGGGATCGTGGGGGGGGGTTTAATTGAGGTTTCTATTTAACAGAATTGTATACATCATCATTGTGCTGCTACACTGTTATATAGTAGTTACATAGCTGAAACAAAAACTAGCTATATTTCCCTGTCATATTCCATCACACGGGATGGGTTCTATGCGTAGTTTTGAAATGTCAGCCTGAGCTGGCAGACTTCAGTAGGGCAATGAGGATATCGTCAAGTATTCCATTAAAGGTTCCTCAGCTACGGCAGCTTCAGAGGTTTTCCTCCAGCTGATCTGGAGTTACAAATACTTGGTAATCACCATCTCTCAAGATTACTTAACCCATACACAGGCGAAATGGATTTTTTTTACAAAGATTTCTCCATCGTCACAGAGCGGAGCAACGAAATTTATAGTTACTGTAGAGAAAAGAAAAACACGGAGGTAGGAAGAAAAATAAATTTAGACTAAAGAAAGTTCTCACTTAACGTCGTTTCGTTATAACGTTGATTAGAAAAAAAATCGATTCCTGGCTTGGACCACTGTCTGAGTGCTTCTTACAAATTTCGCTTTGCAAACATTTATACCTTGATTTAACACTGTGGCAATGAGTGCACCAAAATGTTTATATCAATTAGCCTATGGTAAAATTGCTATTATTATACTTTGTTTCGCTTAAAGTCGCAATTTCCAAAAACACCTATCGACGACGTTAAGTGAGGACTTGCTGTACATTACAGATCTAAGAGAACGTATATACATTAACACATAACAAGGTAGATTCGTTGTTGCAAGCTGCGTTACTTGTTTTATCAGAGAAGTTAGGTCGTACACAAGGTCACGTACACAACAGGAAAGTCACTGCGCACACACAAACACAAACACACGCACACACACACACACGTGTGTTCACATAATGTACAGTGTTTACACACATGTAAGGAAGAAGAGGTTATAGTATCACATGTACATATAGTAGCACAATATATGACAGTAAATATTTCTTTTCTTGAGCATGACAATATATCCAACAGGTCAAGTATATACCGGAGGAATATTATTAATATTAACACTGAGGTGATGTTACAATGAAAAAGGCGAGGACTAACATACATACATACATACATATATACATACATACATACATATATATATATATATATATATATATATATATATATATATATATAAGAGAGAGAGAGAGAGAG
Source organism: Cherax destructor (assembly GCA_009830355.1). Taxonomy (NCBI): domain Eukaryota; kingdom Metazoa; phylum Arthropoda; class Malacostraca; order Decapoda; family Parastacidae; genus Cherax; species Cherax destructor. The sequence goes on along the minus strand of WNWK01000211.1, from coordinate 267,311 downwards.
AGAGAGAGAGAGAGAGAGAGAGATCGCAGTCAGCAGGACTCCATACTGCTTCTGAGGACAAGATTCCCAGGCAGCGCTCTAGACCACTCGGCCATCACAAATGCCACATAGACTGGGCAGCCTGGTTCACAAGCCATGTTTCTTTCCCAGCCCGGACACGTCAGTAAGCCTCAAGCATGGATTCAAGCTATTTCAATCTCCTCCTGTATGTTCTGACCTCTCAAGCGATTTTTATATCAATGCACCAGGCAGAAACAAGCGGGTATATACAGAGAAAGATCGCAGTCACCTGACTGCAGTACATAAGAAACCTCTTGCATATGCTGTACTGAATCGACTGAGGGACTGATTACCTCGTCTTCTACGGTCTTCAGATTATGTCCATGTATTGTATTGATAAAGCCACTGATTGGCGAAACGTCTACAAAGTAAATATACCCAGATGTTGCACTTGTTCTCATTCATCACGTCGGTATTGCGTACCATTGATATGCAATAGTTTCACCGTAGTTAAAATGATCAAATGAAGTTACGAAGAGCTATACCCAAATATCCTTTTTGGGTTTAGGGCCTAGTTTTGATTGTAATAATAATAATAATACATCCCAATGTGTCATTTAGCGAAACGTTAACCATAACTACTAAAAGGGGTATGAAAATTATCATTATTATTATTATTATTATTATTAATTCCCAGGTTCGGTCAATCCAGGTGTTGAATTACAGGGCAGAAAATCTTCAACACATTATTTAATAACTTATAATAAATACATTTTTAAAATCACTTTGGGGGGTTACGAACTTACGAACTATTAAATTATTATGGTAAATAAGACTAAAACAAAATGACTTTGGTTCTAAGATATGTAACTAATGGAGGCTGACTTTCTAGGAACATATTGCGCTGTCATCCTATCAAAATGAACTTGATTTAAAGGGTTATTAATTTATAGACGGTATACAAATATACAGAGGACTCACAGGAGTCCATCTGTTAGAATCCTCGCAAGGAGATAATGAAGGATTAGTATTGGTGGTGTATTTGTTTATGTATGTTCAGTCACGCTGCCCCACAGTATAAGACCCCAGAGCCAGTTTTAAACTACGTTTTAGGAACATAAAAAAGGAGCACTGCAGGAAACCTACTGGTCCATTCTAAGCAAGTCCAAGTCACACACACTTAAGGAAGCAGCACTGCTGCAGGCCTACCTGGCCTAAAGTAGGCAGGTCTAACTCACACCCACCCACACCCACTATCATGTACTTGTCTATCCTATTTTTAAAGTTACACAAGGTTTGTGGTTTGTTCCACTCATACACAACTCTATTACCAAACCAATGTTTTCCTGTATACCTTTCTAAACCTAATTTGTTTCATCTTGAACCCATTGCTGCGAGTCCTGTCTTGGTTAGATAGTTTTAACACGTTATTTACATCCCCTTTATTTATTCCTGTTTTCCATTTATACCCCTCAATCATATACTCCCTTAATTCTACGCCTTTCTAGAAAGTACTGAATAAGAAAACAAAGGTTTACAATTAAAGTCTTTACATAATGTATACACCCGATACCACCAGCCCAAGACGCTGAGAGATACCAAGTAACTGAACTTACACCGAGGAGGAGAGTGGACTGGTACCCAGAACAAGGATGGTAATAGCAGCTACCTCAGGTGACACTACTGAAGTCTCCCAGCTCAGGCTGACACTACTGAAGTCTGCCAGCTCAGGCTGACACTACTGAAGTCTCCCAGCTCAGGCTGACACTACTGAAGTCTTCCAGCTCAGACTGACACTACTGAAGTCTGCCAGCTCAGACTGACACTACTGAAATCTCCCAGCTCAGGCTGACACTACTGAAGTCTTCCAGCTCAGGCTGACACTACTGAAGTCTCCCAGCTCAGGCTGACACTACTGAAGTCTCCCAGCTCAGGCTGACACTACTGAAATCTCCCAGCTCAGGCTGACACTACTGAAGTCTGCCAGCTCAGGCTGACACTACTGAAGTCTCCCAGCTCAGGCTGACACTACTGAAGTCTTCCAGCTCAGACTGACACTACTGAAGTCTGCCAGCTCAGACTGACACTACTGAAATCTCCCAGCTCAGGCTGACACTACTGAAGTCTTCCAGCTCAGGCTGACACTACTGAAGTCTGCCAGCTCAGGCTGACACTACTGAAGTCTTCCAGCTCAGGCTGACACTACTGAAGTCTCCCAGCTCAGGCTGACACTACTGAAGTCTCCCAGCTCAGACTGACACTACTGAAGTCTCCCAGCTCAGGCTGACACTACTGAAGTCTTCCAGTTCAGACTGACACTACTGAAGTCTCCCAGCTCAGGCTGACACTACTGAAGTCTTCCAGCTCAGGCTGACACTACTGAAGTCTCCCAGCTCAGGCTGACACTACTGAAGTCTTCCAGCTCAGGCTGATACTACTGAAGTCTCCCAGCTCAGGCTAACACTACTGAAGTCTCCCAGCTCAGGCTGACACTACTGAAGTCTCCCAGCTCAGGCTGACACTACTGAAATCTCCCAGCTCAGGCTGACACTACTGAAGTCTTCCAGTTCAGACTGACACTACTGAAGTCTCCCAGCTCAGGCTGACACGACTGAAGTCTGCCAGCTCAGGCTGACACTACATTTTAACACTAAGCATCATGGAATACAACAGGGAAACAGTCAGCCTGTTAATACATAATGTATCTAATTTTGCTTAAAAAAAATTTTGTCACCGTCTCCCCTCTCCCCTCACCATCTTCTTTCTTTCCCTCACCGTCTCCCCTCTCCCCTCACCGTCTCCCATCTCCCCTTCACCGTCTCCCCTCTCCCCTCATCGTCTCCTCTCTCCCCTCACCGTCTCCCATCTCCCCTTCACTGTCTCCCCTCTCCCCTCACCGTCTCTACTTTCCTTTAACCCCTTGCCATCTATCCTGACCCCCTCCCCTTCCCAGCCACCATTCTTTTCTCAACCCTCTCCTCTTCTCAACCTCCTCCTCTTCCCAACCCTCTCCCCTTCCCAGCCACCTTCCTCTTCCCAACCCCCTCTCCTCTCCCCTTCCCCCACCTATTCCCAACCCCCTCCCCTTCCCAACCCCTCTCCCATTCCCAAACTCCTCCCTTTCCCAACCCCCTCCTCTCCCCAACCCCCTCCCCTCACAAATTACCAGAGGGGAAGGCAGCTACAGCGAGGGGATATTTATGGGGACAAGGTTGGTGGTTGTTCGTATTTTACCAGGTAATGTTTCTTGTGGTGAGGGGAGGCTGGTGAGGGGAGGCTGGTGAGGGGAGGCTGGTGAGGGGAGGCTGGTGAGGAGAGGCTGGTGAGGGGAGGCTGGTGAGGGGAGGCTAGTGAGGGGAGGCTAGTGAGAGGAGGCAGGTGAGAGGAGACTAGTGAGGGAAGGATGGTGAGGGGACTGGTAAGGGAGGCTTGTGAAGGAGGCTGGTGAGGAAGCATGGTGAGGAGGCTGGTGAGGGAGGCTGGTGAGGGAGGCTGATGAGGGGAGGCTGGTGAGGGAAGGATGGTGAGGGGAGGCTGGTGAGGGGAGGCTGGTGAGGGGAGGCTGGTGAGGGAGGCTAGTGAGAGGAGGCAGGTGAGAGGAGACTAGTGAGGGAAGGATGGTGAGGGGAGGCTGGTGAGGGGACTGGTAAGGGGATGCTTGTGAAAGGAGGCTGGTGAGGGAAGCATGGTGAGGGGAGGCTGGTGAGGGGAGGCTGTTGAGGGGAGGCTGGTGAGGGAAGGATGGTGAGGGAGGCTGTTGAGAGGAGGCTAGTGAGGGAAAGATGGTGAGGGGAGACTGATAAAGGGGCTGGTGAGGGAAGGCAGGTGAGGGGAGGCAGATGAGGGGAGGCAGGTGAGAGGAGGCAGGTGAGGGGAGGCAGGTAAGAGGAAGCAGGTGACGGTGAGGGGAGGCAGGTGACGGGAGGCAGGTGAGGGGAGGCAGGTGAGGGAGGCTGGTGAGGGAGGCAGGTGAGGGAGGCAGGTGAGTGGAGGCAGGTGAGGGAGGCAGGTGAGAGGCAGGTGAGGGAGGCAGGTAAGAGGAAGCAGGTGACGGTGAGGGAGGCAGGTGAGGGAGGCTGGTGAGGGAGGCAGGTGAGGGAGGCAGGTGAGTGGGGCAGGTGAGGGAGGCAGGTGAGAGGCAGGTGAGGGGAGGCTGGTGAGGGGTGGCAGGTGAGGGGAGGCAGGTGAGTGGAGGCAGGTGAGGGGAGGCAGGTGAGAGGCAGGTGAGGGGAGGCAGGTAAGAGGAAGCAGGTGACGGTGATGGGAGGCAGGTGAGGGGGAAATACTGTAGTATCATATATCATTACTGCAGGTGTATTACTGAAGACTGAGACACTTGTTCAACATTTGGGACTCATTATTACGGAGATGTTTCGCCAACCAGTGTCTTCAGGAAAGTACCATGCAGGATGACCGGGACGCGGTGTACCAGTTCCACGGACCAAGATCCTTGTACCGACATCAAGGTTAGGCCAGCTCAAGTCTTATCCATAAACAGTAAAGTTTACTGTGTTAGTTCACGTGAATCTATCGTTAATTCAGTAGATTTATGTATCGTTAATTCAGTAGATGTATCTATCGTTAATTCACAAGGATATACATTGCAAGCTATCTACCACCCTACTCTACTGATCTGTCCCAATATTCATATCTACTAACCCACTATCGCATAACTATCAACCTACAAATACCTGCATACGTAAAAGAAACATCAAGAATTGTATTTTAACATTGAACTGAAGAATTATTGAGAGAGAAAGAGAGAGAGAGACAGAGAGAATAAATACCCTTGCAGTTTCAACACACACACACACATGGTATGTCAATTGATGAGTGCCTTGGGAATGGAAGATAATCAAGTATGATTCGAAGAAAATTGAGGACAGTGGGATATTCCTGTAGACTCTTAAGATTATTATAAATAGTCCCAGTGAGATAATCCCACTGAGGAGGGGAAGGAGGGGGGGACGTCATCTCGACCATGCTCGACACTTCCTCAAAAAAGAATAACGCTCTCCTCCTATCGATGAGGGTACCACATACTGGGGATTTTCTCTTGGTAGTCTCTGATTTATCCTAGGGTACTTGCACTGGTGTAGCTCCTCGCCTAGCCGCCCCCACTCTCCCCGAGCACAGGTTTATTGACTACAGAGCAGTTTGGTCTCCATGATCTCCTCTGCCATAGATCAGAAGAGCAGAATGCTAGACATGAAGAGGTCAACGGTATCAAGCAAAGTCTCACCGCAGCCCCTTGCCTATCAGAACGCAAACCCAAGCTAACTCGATGGCACCTTCAAGTGTCCAGATGGAGTCGCCATGCTACCCTGGAGAGACTTTAACCTGATATCATCTGACTACACGTCTCAGTTTCAGGGAGACCCAGAAGACCCACAAATACAGGGGTCTGGCACCATGCTACAGCTTTGTTCCAACAGGTTCAGACATCCTTCTGTTATGGGAAAAGTGTACACTCAAGTTCCTGAAAGAGCTTAAACTTTTAAGGGAAGCAAGGACCCCGGAGCGACTAGCTTTCTTTTCCAGAGACTCAGCATTGCTATCCAGAGAGGAAATGCCTGCAGCATCTTACTTCTGTGGAGCCGAATGAAGTGTTTGAAACATAGGTTTTATGTCATACATCATAAAGGTAGAGAGAAGAAAATTCTCAAACAGCTTCAGGAAGAAATATGTAGATTTTTCCCAGAAGTATGTTTATTCTCTTCTCCGAGGCTGTGAGACCCCAGTATAGCTTGCCTCTGCTATTTCTTTTAGAACATTGACAAGTTGACAGTTGTTAACCCTCAACTACCTGGAATGTGTAGTTTGAAACATTGTCGAAGCTGTGTCCATACTTCTTTCGGTTTGGTTGATATCTTGTTACTCCGATTGCAAGTTAGACAATCTAGACGATAACTTACTAACTGCAAAGTTTATCTACTAGTCCCACTACTTGTAGTTATGTTGAGTTGGTTCCGAGATGGACTTGCCTGACGTGGGTCAGTGGGGCTGTTGTGGTTCTCCTTCATTCTTATTATAATTGTTATAATCATAACTAAGCGCTAAACCCACAAGACTCATGCAGTGCTGCTCCTTTATTCTTATGATTGACCCTGTTTATTGCTTAGTTATGATTATAATAATAATAATATTCTTATGATTAAGCTGAGACTCGGCCGAGTCACCCAACTTGGGAACCTAACAAAAATGTGTTGCTCTTGATATATCTTTCTAACTCCTCTGATTATGTATGTATAATTAAACACATTAAAGCAATCAAGTATTTGTTTATTTTTCACTGGGGTTCACTTTCGTATTTGCAGTCACGCTTCTTACCGTAATTCTACGCAACCACTGTAATGAGTTTTAATCTGTATAAACAAGTGATTTTTAAATGTCGACTTCATCAGGAAAGATAATGTTTGCAGTGGGGACAATGTTTCGTCACACTGGCACAGAGAATCATTGTTAATTTCACTGATGCTTCGGCATTGATGGGATGAAGCTACAGTAGAGAAAGATTAGAGAATGTTGATAATTAACAATGTTCAAAAATATGAACGAGAATGTCGAGCCTCTGTTGAATATGTTTCTCCCTAAATTTGACAATCTTCAAGGATTATCAAATTTAGGAGACAAAGAACGTTATCCATGTAAGCAAAGAAGGGAATGTATTTTTTTTATGGATGTGAAGCATGGGTGGTGAATGTTGCAACAAGGAGAAGGTTGGAGGCAGTGGAGATGTCGTGTCTGTGGGCAATGGGTTTACCTGGAGAGAGTTTCGGGGGTCAACGCACCCGCGGCTCGGTCTGAGACCAGGCCTCGTGGTGGATCAGGGTCTGATCAACCAGGCTGTTACTGCCTGGTTGGTCAGGTATTGACTTTAGGTGCCTGTCCAGTGCCTTCTTGAAGACAGCCAGGGATTTATTAGTAATCTCCCTTATGTATGCTGGGAGGCAGTTGAACAGTTGTCTCTCAGTGTACTCGTGGCGCCCATGGTTTTCATTGGGGGAATGTTGCATCTTCTGCCGAGTCTTTTGCTTTCATAGGGAGTAGTGTGAATATTATACAGAGAATCAGTAGCTTGGAGATTAAAAGGTGTGGGGTTACTAAAGGTATTATCCAGAGGGCTGAGGAGGGGTTGATTAGGTGGTTCGGACATTTAGAGAGGATGAAACAAAACAGAATCACATGGAGGGCATATAAAACTGTAGCAGAAGGATGGCAAGGGTAGTGGTCATCCTAGGAAAGGTTGGAGGGAGGGGGTAAAAGAGATTTTGTGCGTGCAAATTAATTGGAACAGGAGTAAATTTTGTGATTATCTCATAATATGTCTTAGTTTCTGGCTTAATTAATGTAGTTTGGGTTTTTTTCTTTTTAGAATAGTTTGCTACAGACTTCTGGCAACCATCCAGCTGTGGTGTTACCATGCAACTCTCATCAATGCTACAACAGCTGTTGTTCTGTAAGGCTGTTCCTGCAAGTGTGCTCTCTGAATGTGGTTACGCCAAATTCTTCCCTTTAATTCATGATTACTGCTGGAATTCATGATGGATGTTGCAATTAGGAAGCGTGCAAGTAGTGTGGCTCTTGAAAAACATACTGATTTGAGCATCAGAAAATATGAACCTAACAAAGTCAACTGCTGGTCGGATTCTGAAGAGAGTTGACAACATAGGTGATTGTGGAGCTCTGCGTCGAGGAAGATGTGAAAGAAAATGCAAGACAACACCCCACAATGACAAGGTTATCATAAGAAATAGTCTGAAGGATCCAAAGATAACCAGCAAAGATCTACAGAGAGATTTGTCTTCAGCTGGCGTAAATGTTGATTCTTCAACTGTTCGATGAAGGCTTTTTGAAGTTGGCAAAACTGCTAGAAAGCAGATAAAGAAACAATTATTGGACGAAAGATGAATGAAGAAAAGTTATATTTTCAAATGTGGCGCATTTTAAAGTACATGGGTACAAATCAGTGATAGTGAGACGGAGCAAAGGACGGAAAGGACATATTCAACAAGTGCCAAAACAACCACTTAAGAAGATGTTTTGGGGTAGTTTTACTGCTAAAGGCCCTGGACGGCTTGTTATTGTTGAGGGAACCATGAACAGTGACAAATAGGTACAAGGCAATCCTGGCAACTCATTTGCTTCCCATTGTGTATAGACTTTCCTGATGGAGAAGACGTTTTCCAGCAGGATCTTGCTCCATGCCACACTTCCACGGGCAATAACCAAACGCAGGATCGCAAAATATTACTCTTCATCTGTGGAGAAGCTAATTACTACTGTTATTAGGACCTGGTACCACGACGAAGAACTTTTCAAAATGTGTTTAACATTGATATATTATATTCCAAAGCGTGTAGCAATGCTTATAAAAGCAAAGAGTAGTCATATCTCTTATTAAATCAATTACCTGTTTACCTGTCATATAAACATTAATTTTTCCAAATAAATGTCTTATTTCATCACTGTCCTAATTGACAACTGATAACTTACTAACTCACATGTACAAAATTCTCATATCTTTGTTAGAATACCAAGTTTACCGCCCCTGTATAAATTAGTTTTAAATTCTATACAAGTCCCCAAATGTAACTTTCTACAACATATCAACGTGATTTCGAAATGAAACATTATATTATTATTATCATTCGGCCTTAAATGCTGCAAGTTTTACAACAGCATTAACTAAGTAGTACGAGGTTATAAGAGCATCAGCCAAGGTAAAATGTGTTGTTGGGGCTTGACAAGTGAGTGTCACTTGATATTATTGCGACACACGGGTACACGGTGACTCTGAGTCAACTCTTATTGATGCAGCAGCCTCCTCACTACACTGCATTAATTGATATCTTCGATTTCGCAAGAGTACAAAAGTTAGAGGGTCACCCCTGTCATGTGAAGCAACGAGAGTGACCCCAGTGCACCAGTCTCCTGCAGCTCTGAAGCAATAAGTGTGCACCAGTCTGCTGCAGCTCTGAAGCAATAAGTGTGACCCCAGTACACCAGTCTACTGCAGCTCTGAAGCAATAAGCGTGATCCTAGTGCACCAGTCTACTGCAGCTCTGAAGCATTAAGAGTGACCCCAGTGCACCAGTCTACTGCAGCTCTGAAGCAATAAGAGTGACCCCAGTGCACCAGTCTACTGCAGCTCTGAAGCAATAAGCGTGACCCCAGTGCACCAGTCTACTGCAGCTCTGAAGCAATAAGAGTGACCCCAGTGCACCAGTCTACTGCAGCTCTGAAGCAATAAGAGTGACCCCAGTGCACCAGTCTACTGTAACTGAAGCAATAAGCGTGACCCCAGTGCACCAGTCTACTGCAGCTCTGAAGCAATAAGTGACCCCAGTGCACCAGTCTACTGCAGCTCTGAAGCAATAAGAGTGATCCTAGTGCACCAGTCTACTGCAGCTCTGAAGCAATAAGAGTGACCCCAGTGCACCAATCTACTGCAGCTCTGAAGCAATAAGAGTGATCCCAATTCACCACTCTACTGTAGTTTCGTCTAAAGAGCAATGTATTTTATAATTATTGGGAAGCCTTAAACTCGTAGGGGCCATACAGTGCCTGGGAAATTGTAGTTCTCATTTTGATGAATCTGTCTAAAAAAAAATTAGTTTTTTTTTTTCCTTTGGAGGGTCTGAGCGGTGATGATGATGTAGCCGGCTCCTGCATCCTGCTTCGCCACCTGAGTTATAACCTCGAGTCAGCCCCAATTTCGCGATGTGCCAGGCCTGCTGGATAAATCTTTCGCTATACCGCGTATTTCTAAAATTTATATGATTGGCATATTTCTTTTCAGCTCTTAGAAAATCCAGAAGGTTAGGGGAGAGTGCTGTGAGGGGTCGGACATAAAGAACATGAAGCAGATATGGGCATTAGGTTCCCGGTAAACCTGTAATGAGAACTTACCATGGGAGGTTTCTCTCTAAAATTTATTATTCAATTTCCTTACACACACAGTTGTCAGATTTATCGCTTCTGTGTATATTAAAAGCCTCCCTTTTTTCTCTCCCCCCGGCGTGTTCATTAAGGCAGCAAGTTCCCCACCCACCATGAACTGTTACACCACCTCGCGGCATTCAACTTAGGTAATGCGTATTGGTCTAACGGAAGTACTCGGTATACATATATTTTTAGGCATCCCCTGTCAAAATTATGAATTCTGGCCGTGTTTTCTTTGGTGGTGCGGGTTTGTTTATCCCGGTGTGTGAAAACCAGACATGCAGAGTACGCGTTTACCCTGACAACGTTTCACTCTTTGTAAAGCTTTGAATAAAGGCCACACGGAAAAAAATGTCAAAAAATATGTCACAATTTTGGCTAAGGGGGGGGGGAAAGAAAATGTCACATTTTATTAAAATACCATAAAAAAATTTAAGTAATAAAACAAAAAAACAAAAATAAGTTATTAACTGACAATACATGAAATGGTTATATACGGCGGTTCATCATCTGATTAAGACCCCCGTCAGGAAATACTTGTCCTGTTTCCCGACGAACCTTACTTAACTTGTACATGTTGACAACACATTTGTCACGTTATTTTACATACGTGTATAATAACGTGATGTTATTTTACACGTATATAATTTCTTAATCAAATTAAGACAATAAAACAAAAATGTTTATGTCAGTCATTTATTGACAAGACATGACATGTAGAGATTAAAAACATCTTACTTTCCTCCTGTGATTTTTTCCTTTCCTCTTGTGATTTTTTTCACCAGTGACTTTTCTTCCTGAATCCGACAGGACAAATCTCTATAAAAAGTGAAACATTGTAGCGATGATACTCTGTGTTCCTGTATCTCTTTTTAACATTGTGGGCAGTAGGCTACTGCATCCCAGGGCAGTAGGCTACTGCATCCCAGGGCAGTAGGCTACTGCATCCCAGGGCAGTAGGCTACTGCATCCCAGGGCAGTAGGCTACTGCATCCCAGGGCAGTAGGCTACTGCTGATAATGCTCCATGTCGGACCGAAACGACGTCTAAAGCTTCCTCTTTAAAATACAGGTTATTTGCGAATTGCTCCAACCACTACATTGTGACTTCAAAGACACCATGAGATTAGTAGTGATTGACACGGGTGCCCCTCGCCGGCTCTGTGATTTACCACCGCACTGTTTTTAATTCCCCGGAGAGCACCCTCGTCCTTGTATATACACAGCCACGCCGCTTTACGACACAAATACACAACGCGAAACCCAAGACACAAACACCGGGCATCTTTTCACGGACATTTAAGCAAACACACGTACACTGTTTCTATGTTCGAGTTGAGAGTCTTCTCTTGAAGCTCGGTGAGTGAGACACAGGTGCCATACTAGGAATCTTGGTGAAACACAGGTGCCACACTAGGAATCTTGGTGAGACACAGGTGCCACGCTAGGAATCTTGGTGAGACACAGGTGCCACGCTAGGAATCTTGGTGAAACACAGGTGCCACACTAGGAATCTTGGTGAGACACAGGTGCCACGCTAGGAATCTTGGTGAGACACAGGTGCCACGCTTGGAATCTTGGTGAGACACAGGTGCCATACTAGGAATCTTGGTGAGACACAGGTGCTACACTAGGAATCTTGGTGAGACACAGGTGCCACACTAGGAATCTTGGTGAGAAACAGGTGCCACGCTAGGAATCTTGGTGAGACACAGGTGCCACACTAGGAATCTTGGTGAGACACAGGTGCCACGCTAGGAATCTTGGTGAGACACAGGTGCCACGCTAGGAATCTTGGTGAGACACAGGTGCCACGCTAGGAATCTTGGTGAGACACAGGTGCCACGCTAGGAATCTTGGGGAGACACAGGTGCCACGCTAGGAATCTTGGTGAGACACAGTTGCCATACTAGGAATCTTGGTGAGACACAGGTGCTACACTAGGAATCTTGGTGAGACACAGGTGTCATACTAGGAGTCTTGGTGAGACACAGGTGCCACACTAGGAATCTTGGTGAAACACAGGTGCCACACTAGGAATCTTGGTGAGACACAGGTGCCATACTAGGAATCTTGGTGAGTAAGACACATGTGCTACACTAGGAATCTTGGTATGACACAGGTGCTACACTAGGAATATTTATTGAGGTTGATAAAGATTCCTAGTGTAGTACCTGTCTTACTCATCAATGCGTCAGTAATGAGTACAATTTACAATATTGGTTCCCGTGATTCTTGTTCATCTCAAATGAGGAATATATATTGTGTTTTGTATACAGTAAATTATTATCTTTTCATATATATAATGAATATATTTATAACCCGCAGGGGTTATATAGCGCCAGGGGAATAATAGACAATCAGATTTGATCCAAGGGAAGTGCAGCTTGAATTACTTAGATCAAGAGCCATTGATCAGCATCAAGACACCCCTTCCCTTGACGGATGGATCACCTGAAGCTTTTTCAAGGGAGGAAGGGGGGGTAAATCAACAATATGCAAATTCGTAGTTGCGTTAAGTAATTACGTATTCATTTTATGCCAGTAGTGGCAGGTTACGTTATGATAATTGTAATGTAAAATGTAAAAAAGGCATATCAAAATTGTACGTAATTCTATTTCACTTTTTTTTCCTAAAGGGGAAAATCTTAAGGTAATGCATTCTCTCCTCTAGAGCCTTTATTTACACCGAGAGCTCTCTCTCTCTCTCTCTCTCTGTCTCTCTCTCTGTCTCTCTCTCTCTCTGTCTCTCTCTCTCAGCCAAAGTATGCTGAGAATTTGCGTTAATCTCTGTTTCAGGACTGAATTATTGTTGTCTGGTGGTGAGAAAGTTAGGTGCAGCATTAATGACACTCGTATAGTGGAAAGGCTTTAAACGCAATTAACTATTTAGCGCCTTCCTAGAATTTTCTTCTAGTACCTCTTTCATTGTATTCTCTTCCAGCACCTCCTTCCTAGCATTCTCCTCTAGTACCTTCCTAACATTGTTTTTCAACACCTCCTTTCTAGCTTTCTCTTCTACCAACCCCCAAAGACACACATGCATTTGAGGCCTTTATTCCAGCAACGTTTTACCCATCACTGAGCTTTATCAAGTACATGGAAAATACAAGCATGAGTCCTGGCCCCCACACACTAAGTGATACGAGCCATGGGAGAGGTCAAAGTAAACTTCCCATTGTTTTGTTTGATGTTGATGGCTAGTTTACTAACTGATGATTCCCGGCATCATCTCAGTGTGTTGTGTTCTTAGTGTAGTTGTTCAGCTTTGTTCCACTCCATGGGGTGTGAATGTGGGTCGCGATGTTGCACGCAAACGTTGTTGACGTTGATGAACAAGATGAATTTGCAACTCTTGTGTATGCTTATTGCCGAAACGTTTTCGCCTGCACAACACGGTTCTCTAGTAGAATACATGAGAATGCAACACTGGAAATACATAGTAGTAATAGTAGTATAATCATAACTAAGAGCTAAACCCATAAGGGTTAGTTTTGACCTGATTAATCCGTCACCCAACTGTTGTAAATGTGTCTCATCAACCTGTCGGTATTTCATACCATCAATAATATGATAGTTATTAGTGTTGCTTGCTCTAAAAGCAAACTTGTGTTTCTAGATACTGACTGCTAAACTTCTGGCTGTCTCACCTCTGTATGCCTAGTCAAAAGCACCGCACGGAATTCTATATACCACAGCATCTTTGGGCTGTTTCGTGTCGAGGTCCTTGTGAAGTCCCGTATGGTTCTTGTAGTGACAACCACGACGTCAGTGTTGGATTTCTGAACGACGGGAGGGAAGGACACAGTGTCAGCGACGGCAACAGTGAGCAATATGCATTTCTCTGTGTTGTTTCCTCGGCGCCTGGCGTTGTGGTGTATGTCTTCGTCTTTGCCCTTTGTCGGGAAGAAACTTGAGGCTTGTTAAGGCATTCTTGATGAAGAGTTCGGTTTTTTTTTAAGCATTCCTCACTGCATATTCTCAGTGGCTCAGGAAGAACCTCATCAATACTCTCCTCTTGGTTTTTAAACTTTAGTGGGAAAATAAATGGATGAGATCATCTTGGGAGGCTTGCGATACACTGATCGTTTCCAGATTCAGTCTTGTTAACTGAATGTGACGTCGAGGAGAGAGAAGGTTTCCTTTACCTTCTTCCAGGGAAATTATATCAGTAGTTCAATTTGGTTAAGACGCTGTTGGAATTGCAGTTGGTTGAACTTGGTCATCGTGGCCAGACGGTCAACCTTCAACATCTCCCAGAACACTTTAACCAAGATACAAGTTGATGAGTAAGAGACATGTGCGACAGTTGGGTATCATTTTCACTAAACTATTTTCTTCAGTGGAATACAGAGAAGGCAACAGAAGCAATAGAGGTGTAAAGACGATGTAATTGGTCCATCACCCTCGAAGACGTAGTTTTGAGGTGGTCAGTCCCTTAGCCCAGAGAAGAGTTCTGCTCCATACTTTGGAACACTTGTTCCATGCAATTTAACCTTGAAGAGGAAGCAAAAGATGTCTTTCCTTTCCTCGCGGAGGAAGAATTTAATCGAAATATCAACACGGATGGTTAGTAACCCGAGATAAGCCATGAAAATCATTAAATGTGGCTTATTTCCACTGGGTTTGCTCGTCCTTTTCCCTAGAGTACGACCAATTTTCTGCATCAGGGTCGCCCCAGGGTTGAACCCGAGTTCTTCGGTTAAAAGCCTAAGGCACTGTCACCGAGTTCAACTGAGCCAATGAAAAAAGTTTTTCTCGGCTTGAAAGTCAAGTGGCAGGTTGTGGATGAGTTAGACTCCGCTGAGGGCGTGACCAAGCCCAGACCAGTGGAAAGATTTCAGGTCAGAGAATGTACCGTCATCAACCTGATCTCAAGAGCTGGAGCCTAACCCTCATACACACAAGCTGACGAATACATATTGTTGTTTCTTGTTGCCGTTCTCTCTCTCTCTCCTCCCGGTTTCCTCCCATTCCTCCATATTCTTCCATCTCTCTCCTTTTCTTCACCCTTTCATTCCTATCACTTCGTCCACTGCTCCCCTTTCTATCTCTTACCCCTCTCACCTCCCCTTTCCATTCCTGTATCACCACCCTACCCCTCCCCTCCCCTCCCCCTCTTCCCTCTTCCCCCCTCCTCCCTCTCCCCCTCTTCCAGTACACGGGAGACGACGCCCCACAAGCGTCAGGTTGAGCCCTTCGTCGTCGTAATAAGATCAAGTTTGCAATGATCAAAGGGCAAGTGGAGGCAGCCCCCAGGGGCGTGGCCGATCCTCCCCCGGGGCAGGGTTTGTGGGGGTGGGTCAGAAGGGAGGGTTAGGAGAGAGGGAGAGAGAAGGAGGGTCAAGAAAGTTATAAGAAAGGATAGAGGGAGCTCCTTCCCTCATGACCATGTCTTAGGATGGAGAGCCACCTTAACGAGAGTCAGTAGTTCTAGGGAGTATACACACACGGTAGCCAGCAGTGAAGAGGCGGGGCCAGTAGCTATGACTCGACCCTTGCCACCACAATTAGGTAAGTAAATTACGTGAGTACACACACAGACACACACACACACACACACACACAAACACACACACACACACATCGGGGCCAGGAGCTTTGACTCGACCCCTGCAACCACAACTAGGTGAGTACACACACACACACATATATATATATATATATATATATATATATATATATATATATATATATATAATATACATATACATAAGTGAATGAATTCCTCATTCATCTTTATGTTGGAAAGGTAAACCTGAGTGATGGTGATTTCCGTGTAATAGTAACTACAGCTCAGTTAGAGAGGGACCTATCAAGCTTGTCGATATTATCCGTGATCTGCTCAAGTGTCCCAGGTGAGGCTGACAGATTTCATCGCTTGATGTACGCACCCATCCTGTGTGACGGACCAGGACAGGCTAGCTATCATACAGAACGGGAGATTAATACTGAGGGAACTCCGACCCCTCGCCCACCACCACCACCACCTGGCCAACCTATCCATTTACCCCTACCACCACCAATACATGATCGAAGTTATCCACCGATCCTCGCCACCACCAGGCCTAGTTATCCACATACCTCATTCCCCTCAACCACTACATTACCTAGTTATCCACCTCCTCCCCACCGGCTAGTATCACCTATCCTACCTCAGCTTATCCACCCACCACCACCTGTCTGCTATCTCCTACCACAAACATCCTGTCTGTCTGTCTGTCTGTCTATCTGTTTGTCTATATGTCTGTCTGTCTGTCTGTCTGTCTCTCTCTCTCTCTCTCTCTCTCTCTCTCTCTCTCTCTCTCTCTCTCTCTCTGCGACATATGGCAACCCTTGAAGCCGTAACTATGCAATTTCAGTGACTGGCGACGTTGATCAAGTTGGTGTATGTTAATTAGCGAGTGGATGACGAGTGGCTCGTTCACTCGCCTGTATTGTGTGACTAATGAGTTGAGACGAACCAATCTCAACTTGGAGCGTCTACGGAAGGTCGGCGTAAACGAGCTATCAATAGAGTGAAACTTGGAGTCAAATTGCTTTAAGGGTTGCCTTTTGTATTACTCTCGTCCCGTCACTCTTACCGTGACGAGCCTCCCCCGTCACTCTTAACGTGACGAGCCTCCCCCGTCACTCTTAACGTGACGAGCCTCCCCCGTCACTCTTAACGTGACGAGCCTCCCCCGTCACTCTTAACGTGACGAGCCTCCCCCGTCACTCTTAACGTGACGAGCCTCCCCGTCACTCTTACCGTGACGAGCCTCCCCCGTCACTCTTAACGTGACGAGCCTCCCGTCACTCTTACCGTGACGAGCCTCCCCCGTCACTCTTAACGTGACGAGCCTCCCCCGTCACTCTTAACGTGACGAGCCTCCCCCGTCACTCTTAACGTGACCAGGCTCTCCCGTCACTCTTAACGGACCAGGCTCTCCCGTCACTCTTAACGTGACCAGGCTCTCCCGTCACTCTTAACGTGACCAGGCCCGTCACTCTTAACGTGAGCAGGCTCCCCCGTCACTCTTAATGTGACCAGGCTCTCCCCGTCACTCTTAACGTAACGAGGCTCCCCCGTCACTCTTAACGTGACCAGGCTCTCCCCGTCACTCTTAACGTGACCAGGCTCTCCCCGTCACTCTTAACGTGACCAGGCTCCCCCGTCACTCTTAACGTGACCAGGCTCTCCTCACCAGTCCTCTTAACGTGACCAGGCTCTCCCGTCACTCTTAACGTGACCAGGCTCTCCCCGTCACTCTTAACGTGACCAGGCTCTCCCCGTCACTCTTAACGTGACCAGGCTCTCCCCGTCACTCTTAACGTGACCAGGCTCTCCCCGTCACTCTTAACGTGACCAGGCTCTCCCCGTCACTCTTAACGTGACCAGGCTCTCCCCGTCACTCTTAACGTGACCAGGCTCTCCCCGTCACTCTTAACGTGACCAGGCTCCCCCGTCACTCTTAACGTGACCAGGCTCCCCCGTCACTCTTAACGTGACCAGCTCCCGTCACTCTTAACGTGACCAGGCTCTCCCGTCACTCTTAACGTGACCAGGCTCTCCCCGTCACTCTTAACGTGACCAGGCTCTCCCCGTCACTCTTAACGTGACCAGGCTCCCCCGTCACTCTTAACGTGACCAGGCTCCCCCGTCACTCTTAACGTGACCAGGCTCTCCCCGTCACTCTTAACGTGACCAGGCTCTCCCGTCACTCTTAACGTGACCAGGCTCTCCCCGTCACTCTTAACGTGACCAGGCTCCCCCGTCACTCTTAACGTGACCAGGCTCCCCCGTCACTCTTAACGTAACGAGGCTCTCCCCGTCACTCTTAACGTAACGAGGCTCCCCGTCACTCTTAACGTGACCAGGCTCCCCCGTCACTCTTAACGTGACCAGGCTCCCCCGTCACTCTTAACGTGACCAGGCTCCCCCGTCACTCTTAACGTGACCAGGCTCCCCCGTCACTCTTAACGTGACCAGGCTCCCCCGTCACTCTTAACGTGACCAGGCTCCCCCGTCACTCTTAACGTGACCAGGCTCTCCGTCACTCTTAACGTGACCAGGCTCTCCCCGTCACTCTTAACGTGAACAGGCTCCCCGTCACTCTTAACGATGACCAGGCTCCCCGTCACTCTTAACGTGACCAGGCTCCCCGTCACTCTTAACGTGACCAGGCCTCCCCGTCACTCTTAACGTGACCAGGCTCCCCGTCACTCTTAACGTGACCAGGCTCCCCCGTCACTCTTAACGTGACCAGGCTCCCCCGTCACTCTTAACGTGACCAGGCTCCCCCGTCACTCTTAACGTGACCAGGCTCCCCCGCTGCTCTCTTATGCTTCCCGTAGCACCTAAGTACAGGCAAGTAGCGTCTCTCGTAATTTGCAAACGGAGGATCAAGCCTTCACTCCTTATTGTTTTTAATGATTCACAGGGACGGAGGATCAAGCCTTCACTACTACTCCGAGTGTCCCACACGGATTTAGCGCATTATTACAGCAGTCATATTAAATATTTGGAAGTATTGAGCCTGTGATGATAAGAGCATTAAATATGGCACTAAGCTGAGGTATATTTTGTTAAAGGTTCTTGACTATAGAGCCATGACAGAAGATTTTCAAAATGGCTGCCTACGAACTCCTTGGCATTTTTTCTCCATGGTATATCTGATGCTGTTATGAATAAATTTTATTTTTTTATATTATGTGGAGCAGTTAGACAATGGAGAAAATTTGTAAGGTGGTGAATCCTTCACAGATTGGCGGCATATCAACCCAAAGTCTGGACACCGACAGGACCAGGTGTTTTCTGAGTCAGGAAGAAACCATCAAGAGACGACACTGACGATCACTCTAAGAGGTTCACACGTTGAAGGTGTTGAAAGAGCAAGTACTTCCAATGTAGAAACATGCTTCTTCAGCGAGAGATGATTGACAATTATTTTCAAGAGAAGGTGCCTGCGATTCTAGTGAAGGGCTCTTGATTCAAGGAATTGGAGCTATCTTCACGTTCGTCGGATCATCCCCAACCTCCCGTTACCCAGGCTTTGTGTGATTGTATTTGCTTGGACCTCATTTTCTGCAACATTGCAAGCTCCTGATGATGTGTTGATTGCAACACGAAAGGCCTATATATATTATATATATATATATATATATATATATATATATATATATATATATATATATATATATATATATATATATATATATATATTTATATATATATATATATATATATATATATATATATATATATATATATAAAGAGAGAGAGAGAGATAGGTAGATATATAAAATTTCAGCATTTCAGATTTTTTACTCCACGTCAAAGAGGCAAGGGATAATGTGTCGAAACCTGCAATAAATGCAGTCTGGATAAAATTATGGCCAAGTGTGGTGAATAATTTCACAGGATTTCTCTCATTTGAGAGTCTAGTCGAGGAAACTGTTCATGTGGCAAGGAGATTGTCAGGTGAGAGTTTGAAGACGTGCAGCTAAAAGACGTTAATGGACTATTAGATGACGAGAAAAATGTCCAGAGGAAATGTTGGCAGATCTGAATTCTCAGACAGAAGGTACTCAGATAGTTGAAGTGAATAAGGAAGAAGAGCGTGCAGAGAAACTGTTAACTCCTCAACAGTTACGTCAGAAGCTCCATGTTGCTGCTGAACTTGCAGACTTTATCACTGAAGTGGACTCTGACACATCTATTATAGCAGCACTGATCTGAAACGGATGCTGGACCAAACAATGATGCTCTGCCATCATCTGTATAAAGCACAAAG
This sequence comes from Cherax destructor, assembly GCA_009830355.1. NCBI lineage: Eukaryota > Metazoa > Arthropoda > Malacostraca > Decapoda > Parastacidae > Cherax > Cherax destructor. Next base: position 247,591 of record WNWK01000211.1, on the reverse strand, counting down.
CAGACATACATGACACAATACTTCACAGCTCCTGTAAGTAACAGCTCTTTGTCGACCTCCACCCACGAACCCCAGTCATTCACTTCAACCAGTGAACCTCAGCCATTTACTTTAACCAGTGAATCCAGCCTTTCACTTCAACCAGTGAACCCCAGCCATTCACTTCAACTAGTAAACCCAGCCATCCACTTCAACCAGTCAACCCCAGGCATTCACTTCAGCCAACGAACCCCAGCCATCCACAGTAGTATACGAACCCCACCCATCCACCCCTTTCACCTCATTTGAGGCCAGTAAGGATACACCAAGCCTCTTCACTGACATCAAGCTACTTTAGCAAAAACCAGAATTTAAAGTAAGTGTATTAACATTGATTTTCTTAAGTCATGCTAGGTTAAAACCATCCTATATTATACTATAATAACGTTCTTTAATGCGTTCATAACATCTGTTTATCTTTTAATTTCACTATATAGTAGTTTATTATTTTCGGTGAATTGTATATTTCAAGAAAAGTTGTTTGGCTTCTCTGGAGATGGCATTGAACGTAACTCATTTTTTCCCATAAGTTGTTCACTCCATCTTTCGTGTGTTGACACAGCTCCGTTTTTCTGGAGAGAATCTCGCGCGAAATGTTGACCTGTTTGAGTTTAGCGCTTCTTCATGATTATAACCCTTGCTACTGCATAGTGGGACTCGACTATCCGCCGCAACTACCAGTTTGCAAGATACCTTAGAGCGGTTTGAGGGCGAGTCAAGCATATCTCACACACACACTAGCATACACATTCTCTCAATATAAACCTTAGCACCACACCTGTAACTGGTAACAACAACAACAGTTCCTCACATCTGCAAATTCCTATTAATTTGCCAGTAGGCGTGCAGGACTCCCCTATCCTGAATTTTCACTCTCACATCATCTTTCATCTCTGAATTTTCTACAAGTTTCTTCCCCCCCTCCCCACACACCCTCTTTTTTTTGTTTATAAAGACGTGTATCATTTCATTTTCTAATATTTAATTCCTGCTTTATCGGTATAACACCATTCTATCCATTCTCTACCTACCTGTCTATTCCCTTCTTATCAAACCTAGTTCCTTCCCTCTTCCTCTTTAGCCTAATTCCCTCCAGTTTAACCTCCTCCTGTCCAGTTCCCTCCCTCTTCCTCTCTAGCCTACTTCCCTCCAGTTTAACCACCTCCTGTCCAGTTCCCTCCCTTTTTCCCCCCTCTAGCCTACTTCCCTTCACTTTAAACTCCCTTCTGTTCAGTTCCCTCCCCTTTTTGCATTAAGACTTTACAAAGATTTACACACCTATGATTTACATGCGACCGCTTTCCAGAGTTTCCCTGCCCTAGCGGCCCGGCCCGGGGGCATGCCTCTTGACCGCAAAGCCAAATGTTGTCACAAGAAATCTCCTCTGATCTCTCATTCGAGATGTCCCAAGTTAATTCCTCGCTCGTTCCTCGACAACTTGATAGCCCTTAGAGGCAATCCCCTTAATGTGCCTATCAGCCAGCCAGTCGCTAGTAATTACGCTGGCGTATCCTGACGCAGTGCTAAGAGAAGGTTGTAGAGAAGTCCAGGTGAAGGTGGTGAACCTGAGCTCAGTACCGCCCAAGCAGGGTACCACTCTCGCTACCCATACAAAGATATACACAACTGCCTGCATGCATTAAGTGAAGCTACAAGCCAGTGAATGGCAGATGCGTCAGAGGAAGTATAGCTCGAGTGGAGGTGCGGCAGTGTAGGCAGTGAGAGGCACACCAGTGAACCACTACTCTCTACCATCATCATATCATCTGTTTCTCAGCCTTCAGACTCTTGTACCTCGTATTTATTTTTTTCTTTGGTATTTGCTACTGATCCTGGTGCAGCTGGTAGTGATTAAATAAATAGATGCCGCAACTGCTGCCCCAGTTGCTGTTTCTGCAGCTGCTGATATTGTTTGTAATGCTTCTCAAGCCTCGGATGCTTTTGTCCCTTATGTTTCGCCTTCTCCCGCTGATGCTGTCGCTTTTTTTATTCATTTACTTCTATTTCTTACCCCATTATTGGCAGTTATCCTTCAGTAACTGCCAATATTAGCATCCTCAATTACCACTGATTATCCTACTTTGTGCCCCCGAAAAAAATAATTATGCGAGAATGATTGTAGCTGAGATGAAGCCAACAATCAAATACCTCCTCGTATATACGGTAATTTTGAACAATTTAATACACGTGTATTAGTATACCTTTCAACATTATTGTATTTTTTATTATGTAAATTAGTCGGGTCTCAAGAACGGATTTCCTGTGGGATAAGAAAGTGTAATTCCGTAAGTCCGTTGAGAGGTGGAGAGCTCTTGATCCGGGGAGTTAGAGGTGCCCTCTAGCGCCGCTGTTTAAGTCCCTCATTCCTCAGGGGATGTATGACCTCTTACGAGTTTAGCGCTTCCTCGTGAATGCAATAACAATATTGGAAGAGAAATCAGTTATCGCAGATTGTATACAGGTATCGTACCCAAGACGAATATTCACAATACCCTGGCTGGAACAATCCATACCCAACAGTACCATAGTTGGAACAATTTATAACCCACACTACCCTGGCTGGAACAATTCATAACCCATATTACCCAGGCTGGAACAGTTCATACCCAACATTACCATTGCTGGAACAATTCATACCTAACAGTACCTCAGCTGGAACCATTCACAGCTAACCCACCACATCATGAATGGAACAATTGACAGCTAACCCACAATACTTTAGCTAGAACACTTCGTAGCGTAAAAAACTGTGGCAAGAACAATTCACAACTAATCCACAGTACCATATACCATGTCTGGAACAATTCACAAGTGACTCGCAATACTATAGATGGAACACCTCACAGCTAACTCGTAATAACCTGACTAGAACAATTCACAGCTACGTACTATACCTTGGCTAGAACACTTCATAGCATAAAATTCACAACAAATCCACAATACCTTTTCTGGAACAATTTACAAGCGGCCCACAATACCATCGGTGGAAGAATGCATAACTCTTCGACAATACAGTGACTGAAACAATTCATAACACACAATACTATAGCTACAACAATTCACAACTGACCCACAATACAGTGGCCAGAACATTTCACAAGTGACCCTCAATACCATTCCTGGAACAAGTTACAAGTGACCCACAATACATTGGCTGGAACAGTTTTACAAGTGACCCACTACCCCGTGGCTGGAACACTTTACAAGTGACGTACAATACCATGGCTGGAACAATTCACAAGTGACCCACAAGTCTGAACTATGACATCACCTTGAATCCACCAGTGACGTAGTTATAATTAATATAATTGACTCTAATTAACTAGAATAATTACTTTCACTCGGGCCATGGGTCTATCACTGCACTCAGGTCATGGATGGGTCTATCACTACACTCAGGTCATGGGTACGTCAATCACTGCACTCGGGTCATGGGTGGGTATATCACTGCACTCAGGTCATGGGTGGGTCTATCACTGCACTCAGGTCATGGATGGGTCTGTCACTGCACTCAGGTCATGGATGGGTCTATCACTGCACTCAGGTCATGGGTACGTCAATCACTGCACTCGGGTCATGGGTAGGTCAATCACTGCACTCGAGTCATGGGTAGGTCAATCACTGCACTCGGGTCATGGGTAGGTCAATCACTGCACTCAGGTCATGGGTAGGTCAATCACTGCACTCAGGTCATGGATGGGTCTATCACTGCACTTGAGTCATGGGTGGGTCTATCACTGCACTCAGGTCATGGGTGGGTCTATCACTGCACTCGGGTCATGGGTAGGTCAATCACTGCACTGGCTCACCACTGTCAACAAACGACGCAGCCACTACTATTCGACCTATAGATATCGTAATAAATAAAATGTAATAAATATGGGAATAGGGATCAAAGAGAAGAAGGTTAGACTAAATCCTGAAGTTTTAACCATTAACTGACCACTTCAACTATTAAGAGAGGTTTACCATTACATTTCTACAACTTAATGACCACACTGAATATAATTCAGAAATATCCCTATACAGTAATGGTTATATCAGTATTACAGGTGGGGCCAAAGTTGCAGTTAATTACACTTCTCTTCCTTCTACCATTCCCAGTGTTCTTCAACTCACTGGTGTTCCATCTCCAGCTAAACGTAACTAATCATGTGTGTTCTGGTACACAGTTTTAGACCAATATTATATCCCTTAGAGAGCAGGTCAGTACTTCTTAATAGCAGAGGGGATAAGTCCACAACTCAGATTAACACTACGTACGTATGGAGGAGATAAGGCTAATAATTGAACCAGCTGGACCACCAACTGATTGGATCACTTCAAAACTGATGCACAAAACTTGCAGGTGTAAGAGAAACCAACAACACTATTCCTGGAACAATTCGTAACGATCCCACACAATCATGTCCGAAACAATCCACACCTGATCCATAATAGCTTGGTAGAAGCAGTTCATAACTCACCCACAATACCGTGGCTGAAACAATTCACAACTGACCCACAATTTGGAGAGGTAACCTCAACGTCGTCTGAAGATTCCTCGCGAATTGTGGGTTATATAATGATTACTCCAGCCATAGTATTGTGGCTGGCTTGTGAATTGTTCCGACCAGGGTACTGTGGGTCAGCTTTGAAATTTTAGGCATTGTAGGCTTGAAATCTGGATGACACAAGTAGATTTAGCACTTTATAATAATAATAATAATAATGTATTTATATTATTATTCCATTCCACAAGAGAAGAGGATTGCAACATCCTTGCAACTTGCACTGTGGCACTGCATCTTCCACCTTGCATGTTTTATCCAACTCGTTAATTCGCGGACGGAGTCGTGGCTGGAACTGCATTGTTCAATCCATGGGACAGACATGACTTGTCACACGCCTGGGAGACATGACTTGTCACACGCCTGGGAGACATGACCTGTCACACGCCTGAGAGACATGACTTGTCACACGCCTTGGAGACATGACCTGTCACACGCCTGAGAGACATGACCTGTCACACGCCTGGGAGATATGACTTGTCACACGCCTGGGAGACATGACTTGTCACACGCTTGGGAGACATGATCTGTCACACGCCTGGGAGACATGACTTGTCACACGCCTGGGAGACATGACCTGTCACACGCCTGGGAGACATGGATTATGACAACTTCCCTTCAAAGAGCTGGAGGAGGAGGGGAAGGGGAGAAGTGAAGGGCTGTTGATCCGTGGTGGGGGGGATTGGCGTTTCTGCCCTTCTCTTCCTCAAATCTTCTTGAAATCTGCTTCTTACCCAGATGATGTGTGGCCTTTACTGGTTTAGCGCTTTCTCGTGAGTATAGGAAGTGTGTTGAGTGAGATGTGGCAGTGTGATGAGTAAGATGAGTCAGTGTGGTGAGTAAGAGGAGTCAGTGTAGTAAGATGAGTCAGTGTGGTAAGATGATTCAGTGTGGTGAGTAAGATGAGTCAGTGTAGTGAGATGAGTCAGTGTGATGAGTAAGATGAGTCAGTGTGATGAGTAAGATGAGTCAGTGTGATGAGTAAGATGAGTCAGTGTGATGAGTAAGATGAGTCAGTGTGATGAGTAAGATGAGTCAGTGTGATGAGTAAGATGAGTCAGTGTGATGAGTAAGATGAGTCAGTGTGAAGAGTAAGATGAATCAGTGTGATGAGTAAGATGAGTCAGTGTGATGAGTAAGATGAGTCAGTGTGATGAGTAAGATGAGTTAGTGTGATGAGTAAGATGAGTCAGTGTGATGAGTAAGATGAGTCAGTGTGGTGAGTAAGATGAGTCAGTGTGATGAGTAAGATGAGTCAGTGTGATGAGTAAGATGAGTTAGTGTGATGAGTAAGATGAGTCAGTGTGAAGAGTAAGATGAGTTAGTGTGATGAGTAAGATGAGTTAGTGTGATGAGTAAGATGAGTCAGTGTGATGAGTAAGATGAGTCAGTGTGATGAGTAAGATGAGTTAGTGTGATGAGTAAGATGAGTCAGTGTGATGAGTAAGATGAGTTAGTGTGATGAGTAAGATGAGTCAGTGTGATGAGTAAGATGAGTTAGTGTGGTGAGTAAGATGAGTCAGTGTGATGAGTAAGATGAGTCAGTGTGATGAGTAAGATGAGTTAGTGTGATGACTATGATGGTCATCTTAAAGTTTTCTAATTATTAGTCAATGTGAATGAATAAGATGATATGATGAGTAAGATGAGTCAGTGTGATGAGTAAGATGAGTCAGTGTGATGAGTAAGATGAGTTAGTGTGATGAGTAAGATGAGTCAGTGTGATGAGTAAGATGAGTTAGTGTGGTGACTCATTTTCCCTGTTATTTTTTTTTTTGGTTCATCTTCCCCAACATTTTCTAATTCATTTTCCTTATTTTTTCTTAATTTTTTTTAATTATAATATATAATGAAACAACGACCATCAACTAGCAAATAAAAAAAATATATGCAATAGAAAGAGCTAAACCCGCACGAGTCATGCTCCAATTCCTGAGATCAAGATCCCTTCACCAGCATCATGGCACCCCTCTTGAAGGGTGTTGTACTTTATAGGGTGCCACCAGGATGCTGTAAGTGCCGGTGCCGGAAGGGGAATGATGATGCCATGACTAACGACCTCCTTAACTCCCCCCTAAACGACCACTCAGCAATACCACTCAGTAATGCCACTCAGGTGTATGTTACGAACACCTAGGTGAAGGGCTCACCTGGGGGCATCACAGGGTATATAAACCTTGAAGTGTATCTATCAGTAATATTGCTTTAACACTCGTGCCGTCTCCCACCGAGGTAGGGTGACCCGACAAAGAAAACACTTTCACTGTCTCCCAGTCAGTGTCTTGCCAGATGGGTGCAGACATCACAGTTCAGATGACCCTCCAAATCGCAACATCCCCCCCCCCCTCCTTCCGCACTGTACCTCCCACCTTCATGATGAAAATTAGACACATGTACAACATCTGGGTGTCTTTACTGTAGACGTTTCGCCATCCAGTGGCTTTATCAATACAAATTCAAAGACATAATTGGAAGACAGAAGAACTATATACGAAAGATGAGGTAATCAGTCCCACCTCTAGTCCGGCTAACCAGCTTTCCTGAATACCTTCATAAATGTTACCTTCTTCATATACTAACAGCAAGTCAAATCATAAAGACCAATTGCGTCCACTTCTATCACGCTCACACAAGCCTCTAGCTCTCAAACCCTCCTTCATCCCTCCACTCCATCCTGTCCTAGTCATCCTATTTTTCTCGATCCTCTCTAAATGTCCAAACTACCCTTCCTCAGACCTCTGAAGACTCCACACCTAATCTCCAAAGTCCGAATTTATCTTCATATTATTCACACCACATATTGCCCTCAAACACATCTCGCTGCAACATTCAAAATCCATGCTTCACACCCATACAACAGTTTAGTGCCATTATATTCTGGTGCATTCCCTATTTTGCTTCAATAGTTAAAGAGCTTTGTCTCCAAGACTCCTCAATTCAACACCCACCTTTTTTTTTTTACTTACACACACATACACACACACCTGTGTCACAAACCTACTGGAGTTTTACAAGGTGACGGCATTAAGACAAGAGAGAGGGGTGGGTAGATTGCATTTTCTTGGACTGTAAGAAGAATACACACACAACCCGCACATATAAAAAAGAGAGGAGCTTTCGACACGGTTCTACACAAGAGATTAGTGCAAAAGCTAGAGATCAGGGAAGGCACTGCAATGGATCAGAGAATACCTGACAGGTAGGTAACAACGAGTCATGATACTCATGATACGTGATGAGGTGTCAGAGTGGGCGCCTGTGACGAGCGGGGTTCCACAGGGGCCAGTCCTAGGGCCGGTGCTGTTTCTGGTATATGTGAATGACCTGACGGAAGGGATAGATTCATAAGTGTCCCTGTTTGCAGACGACCCGAAGCTAATGAGGAGAATTCAATCGAATAAGGATCAGGCAGGATTACAAAGGGATCTGAATAGGCTGCAAGCCTGGTCCAGCAACTGGCTCCTCGAGTTAAACCCCACCAAATGTAACCCCCCTACACTGCAATCCCAATACTTCTACACTGTAATACCATCAGCACTACACCGCAGTATCATCAGCCCTACACCACAGTACCAGCAGCCCTGGCACCAACACCAGCTAGACAAAGGCCAACCCACAATACCAGGTGATTGACAGGGCAATTCGTCTCAGGGAGGAGTTCCATCGGCCAGTGACAAACAGTGCTACCAACGCCCCGAAACACCACCCATCCTTAATGATTATTACAATACAACAAACTCCTGTTCCCTGTGGCCCAGCTGTGATGCTGTACCAGGGAACATATCGTGGTTCTCTTAGCTACATTTATTACGGGTGAAAAAGCGTTAATGAAATGTCTTTAGAGTCACTTACAGAAGCGAGTTTGTGATGGAGGCGAAATGTAGGGTGGCAGAGCGTTGGCAACGACGCTGAGAGTGGAGAATAAATGGGGTTGGCGGAGGCGTGATATATCATGACTTGAGAGAAGTCAAATGCAGCCAGATGAGATTCACTTACGGCTGATGAGTCTTGATGAATCATGACCTCTCCGGATTTAATGGCAGCAGCCATTTTTAAGCCAGTTAGATTTAAAATTAGAGTTAACCTCTATTAGCTGTTCCATTTTTTTTCTTATTTTGGTCCTTTGAACCTTCGGTGTGTTTGTAGGTGACGTCACAGGGCTAGCGTCAGACATGTTGTCGGTCAAACGTCCAGTGACGCTGTGTTTACCTTTCTTGAGTCTCTACAAAAGGGTTAATTTCATTTATCATACTGTGCTTTAATAATTATTATAATATGAGCGAATTTGGTATTTATGCGAGAGTTCTTAAGCATCGACACATTAGACTTTATTTCTTTTATTTTTTTCACATTATATAGTATGTATCACAGCACTAAATTACTTATAACTCCAAACCAGCTATTTGTTGTGAACCCGCAGCTCTGTTAGCAACAGTGAACAAAAAAAAATATATATTACAGAAGTTACAGTGGGTCTCTGTCGGACCCCCATTGGACATGGTTACATCATTAAAATATTACAGTCATGTCATATTTTACAATCTCATCCTATATCTAATTTTATCAATGCAATATACGACAATAACCTTAAAAAAAACCTTATTGTAACTCTATACATTGATCACTAAGTTCACGTCACATCCAGTAAGATCATTGATCTCACTGGTACAAAGTGAGGATGCAATCGCAAGACAATAAGTCACATCTTCTTTTATGGGGGAGTTATTCTCTTATAAATCTACACACACACAGCGACCAGCAGGGCCAGGAGCTATGACTCGACCCCTACAACCACAATTAAGTGAGTACAATTAGGTGAGTACACACACACACACACACAGGAGCTATGACTCGACCCCTGCAACCACAACTAGCTGAGTACACACACTCGTTAGCCACTTTATTAGGTACACTTGTACACCTAATTTATGCAAATATCTAATCAGTCAATAACGTGGCAGCACCTCAGTGCCTAAAAACATGCAGCCTTGGTCAAGATGTTCAGTTGTTCAGATTGAACATCACAATGGGGAAAGCAATGTGAGCTAAGTGACTCTGACCGTAGAATAGTTGTTGATGCCAGACGGGGGGTGGTTTGAGTGTCTCACAAACTACTGATCTCCTGCGATTATCGTATCCTCCAAAACTTCGGAGGCTTAGTAACTAAGGTTATTCCATTAAAGACAGGATGTTAAACTGTCTTATTTCCACTGAGGTCATTTAATCCTCTCTCTCATGGTGCGACTCAAGCCCCTCCGGTAACACCCAGATACCTACTTACTGCTTGGTGAACACGGGAAAAAAGTATAAGGGAACATGATCAACGTCCTATTCGTGCCGGGATCGAACCACAGTAACTCAGTGTGCAAACTAAAGCGCCTACCAGCTGAGCCACTTACAGCTTCGAACAATTAAGAGATTATTATTATTATTATTATTATTATTATTATTATTATTATTATTATTATTATTATTATTATTATTATTATTATTATTATTATTATTACCAAATTTAGCTTTATACCCGTAAGGGTCATATAGCGCTACAACTAAATCAACAGAGAAGACTTTTCATTTTACCTTATTTATTAAAAAAAAACGAAACAGGAAAGACAGATGAGCAACAAAAGTGGGTTGTGAAGATATAAAACGAAACTGACAAAAAAGTTTCATTGTGGGTAAACTGAAGAGAAGGTGTGAGGAAGCCAAGGAAGCCAGAGACCAACTGCATCACTCGTAAGATTAAGAGATGCTTGATGCAAGATGCTGTAGCTTTATCTCCATGTGTACACCTTGTTATGCGCTCGCGCACACACACACAAACAGATGTGTGTGTGTGTGTACGTTCATACCTTAATGTACATAAACACTCACGCAAATATATACTATTTATATATTGCATAGTATGTAAGAAATGAAGGCAGTGTATTGCATGTAGTCTTCCATGGAGGCTAAACGAGTGAGTCTGGGGGCCAGATGTTATAATGCCAGGTAGTACTTTAAGAATTTTCGTGGTTAAAAATGACGGCAATAATAGACTGGTTGTCAGCAAAGTCAATGTAACGTACGTATATATATAATTTTATATATATATATATATATATATTATATATATATATATACAATGGTACACATGAAAAATAGACATGTTTTCGTACTAATTACCAGTTTATCCAAGTGAACTGTTAACAGGAAATCATGGTCTAGAATGGAGCTATTTGGTGGGCAGAGACTACACCTCACAGTCACTCACACTTAACAAAGATTACCAGTCACAGTATTCATTTAACATAATCATGAAGATCGAAAATAAGAAGGACCATTTAAACTCTTCCCTCAAAATTTGACATTGTACAAATTTATTTTAAATTCTTCCAGACTTTGTCAGTACAAATTAATCAAATGGAATCGACTTTATATAACCAAAAGAAATATCTCATTAGCTGTAAAAGTGTATTTTAAGAACTATTCTATTATACTCTCTCACACCATGACATTTAGGATACAACCTTCTCAGGGATTTGGCAAATCAATGGAATGTTTAAAATCCCCTCTCCCATTTGACCCAAATAAGCTTAGAATCTTTTCCAGTTCTAATGCCCTTTCTTTTGATTAATTTGAAAACTTAGTCAGCTTTTACTGCAGTTTGGGCCAAAATTTAAATATAATCCTTTCGTAGGAACTTATTTGTACACCGTCAGCATTTTGGGTTAAGAAATATTTTTTATCAAAAAAGTCTTTTTTACCTGGATCAAGATCTAAAACAACTTTTGATTTGCATTTTTTAAGAAAGGAATGGAAGCTACGAAAAGAAGACAAGTATTCTCAGGAAGGGAGAACCAGAAAGATTTTTGAGGCTTAGAAAAGTTTAGGTTTCCTTGTTGAATTACTGAAAAATGAATAACGATATTATAAAAATTTATTTTCCAATATGTCTTGGGCTATTTTAAATCATAAGAGTTTCCATAATTTTAGGAGATTTCTTCATCTATGAACCTGCACTTCAAATCGTTAAAGTCTCTGAGGAATCATAAAGTGACATTACTCTATCTTGGTGGTTGAGTAATAGTGGTATAGGTGTTTTCGTATTACTTTGTGGTTTTCTTGTAAATTTAAAAATTTAAAATCAATGTACCCTTAATAATACACAAACATCTAGAAGGGCAATGAGTTTTTGACTTGAATTCAACAGTCAAATTTATAGAATGAGCTAAGCTATTTAATTTAACAAAATGGCTTGAATCTACTTCCTTAGTCATAAGCACAAAATATCTCAACATATCTATACCACTTAGTCTTTGGGAAATGATTTAGCAATCTTGTTTCGAAAAATTACATATATAAGTTACTAAGAACAGAGTGAAAGAGGATTTCCATTTGCATACCAAATTACTTGAGTGTAAAACTCATCATTAAATACAAATTTTGCATCAACAATCAAGTCAATAAGTTTAATGATGTGAACTGGAATGTAAATCATAATTAACCAGTTCTTCAGATAAGAACCAGTAATCATCAACTGAACTTTTGTAAACAAGGAGGTAAATCAAAACTAACCATTTGAAATCATTTAAATCAGTCAAGGTGCTTAATTTATCAACTAAATCTAAGTTGTTTTAACATTAAAATTAGAAATTTTTCCAACAATTGGCTCAAACACAAGCCATTTAGAAAGTTTATAGAAACTGAACCTATGATCTAATAAGTTGTCTAACAGGATTACCAGGTTTGTGTGTTTTTATTAATCCATACATATAAGGTAAAGATGGATTAGTGGAAGTAAATTTTTAATTAATTCATCTTTGCCCTTCAATAGATGTTTTATTGTTTTATTGAAATTGCTGTTGACAGATTCTAAGGGATTCTTTCTAAGTTTAGAATAGGTTTCAAAATCATCTAGGAGGTTATTCATTTTATCTTGGTAATCGGTTTCTTTCATAATTACAAATGCATTAATTTTATCTGCTTTAGTAAGACGCAAATTTTTATTATTCAAAAGTGAATCATAAGACTTAAAAAAATCTTTGAGGGCAATTGGGAATATTTATATATATATATATATATATATATATATATATATATATATATATATATATATATATATATATATATATATATCTGGGCGGAGAATGGGGGTGAGTGACACATGGTGAACTGAAAAAATGACATGTTTGTCGGTATAAATTACCAAGGTTTACACCACAGGTAGAACTGCGTTAGAGGTCTGCACTGGAGGTCGATGGGTCTGGAGGAGATGCGTCAGCTATTTGGCCTTGTTGAAGCAGAATGACTGTTCTGACCATACGACATACACTCTTACTTCCTTCAATGGGTTCTGAAAGGTGATTACCGAGGAGAATACGAGCAGTATTCTTCATTTAACTAATGCATGAAGATCGCTTACAGGAAGGGTCACTGTGATCTGTATTTATGCCAACTGAACACAACCTCTGTGAAAAATTTGACATATGTACAACATCTGGGTATTTGCAGACGTTTCGTCATCCAGGGACTTTGTCAGTACAAATTCAAGTCCATAATGGGAAGACTGTAGAACTATATGCAAAATATGAGGTAATCAGTCCCTCAGCCTTGTAGCTGGTGAAGAGAAGTGTAGTTTTCAAGACTACGCTATTAGAGCTCCACTCTGGCGCTCTAGGGCCCCGCACTGACATTTTAGGGCTACACACTGGCGCTCTAGGGCCCTACACTGGTATTCTAAGGCCCCACACTAGCCGTCAAGGGCCCACACTAGTCCTCTAGGGCCCTCACTATCCCTCTAGGGCCCACACTAGCCCTCGAGGTTCTCACGCTAGCCCTCTAGGGCCCCACACTAGCTCTCAGGGACCCTCACTACATTTCTCATTCCAGTCACACCCTGCCTTCCTTTTTCGATTAATTCTGGACAATCGTCTGAAACAGATACAGCTTTGTTTCTTACTGTCGAGTGTTGGACCGGGTATAAAGTCCCTCTGAAAGTATAATGCCCTCTCGTAGGCTATAGTTAGTTTTACCCTCCAGCATAACATCTCTCGGGTATAACATCAAAGAAATATAACATCTTACCAATATATCAGAAACAAATGTAACGTTTCTCCCTGCGTTACACTGGACGTCAGAGATGAACCCCAATAAAAGCAATTGTTGTTTGTTGCTTTTGTTGGGGGTGATAGAAAAAGAGGAAAAAGATGGAAGAAAACTAAGACAAAGAGGAAGATAGAGAAGACGAAGGAAATAGATTACTACAAGGACAGCGAAGGAGAACGAGGAAAAGGATTAAATGGAGGAGAGCGAGGAGGAGGAAGAGAAGGAGAGTCTTAAGGTTTTCTAAGCTAGTAGTCTAGTCAAATTAACCTGAAAAAAACATGAAATAACGGAAATAATCTATAAAAAAATTAATTTTCCACATATGCTGCTGAAGGCTATGTATACATGAAATACAGAAGAGTTTCCCTCCTTTTCATGGAGCAGGTCGGTGCGCTAACCACTAGACCACACTGGCCGTTCGCGTTACTACCAGTCGTTGATAATGTCTCTGGAGGAAAACAAGCTGGGGATAAATAACAAAAAAGGCACAATACCGTGACTGGAACAATACACACACAACCCGCACATATAAAAGAGAGGAGCTTACGACGACGTTTCGGCCCGACTTGGACCATTTACAAAGTCACACTGTGTGACTTTGTAAATGGTCCAAGTCGGGCCGAAACGTCGTCGTAAGCTCCTCTCTTTTATAAGCTGGGGATCACGCAATTCGTCTCTCAGTCATAAAAACTTCACTCAAATCCATAAAAGTGCTCACTTTTACAGTAGTCTAAATATCGCAAATTTAGTTGAGAAATGTAAATTTCCTGACAATACTCTCTAGTTCACCAACCTGTACTTATTATTATTATTATTACTATTATTAGTATTAGTAGTAGTAGTAGTAGTAGTAGTAGTAGTAGTAGTAGTAGTGGAGGTAGCAGTAGTATTCAGAAGCAAAGTTAACGTTCGTAAGAGTCATAGTATTATGTTTGTTAACAATGGTGAAGATCTTGGGACTATGATGGATGTTGATGAGCATCAGACAAGTCTGCTCCACATCCCCCACGCTCACCTGTACTGATGTGTGCAACATCTTGGGATAATGTAAGCACGTTCTCTCTTTAATATCTCCAGAGAGTTTCCTCCTCTGGGAAGACCAGTATCTTATCACCCCCTTCCCCCACACTACCATGTTATGTATCTCCCCCACACTACCATGTTATGTATCTCCCCCACACTACCATGTTATGTATCTCCCACACTACCATGTTATGTATCTCTCCACACTACCATGTTATGTATCTCCCCACACTACCATGTTATGTATCTCCCCACACTACCATGTTATGTATCTCTCCCACACTACCATGTTATGTATCTCCCACACTACCATGTTATGTATCTCTCCACACTACCATGTTATGTATCTCCCACACTACCATGTTATGTATATCCCCACACTACCATGTTATGTATCTCCCCACACTACCATGTTATGTATCTCTCCACACTACCATGTTATGTATCTCCCCCACACTACCATGTTATGTATCTCTCCCACACTACCATGTTATGTATCTCCCCCACACTACCATGTTATGTATCTCTCCCACACTACCATGTTATGTATCTCTCCCACACTACCATGTTATGTATCTCCCCCACACTACCATGTTATGTATCTCCCCCACACTACCATGTTATGTATCTCCCCACACTACCATGTTATGTATCTCCCCCACACTACCATGTTATGTATCTCTCCCACACTACCATGTTATGTATCTCCCCCACACTACCATGTTATGTATCTCTCCCACACTACCATGTTATGTATCTCTCCCACACTACCATGTTATGTATCTCCCCCACACTACCATGTTATGTATCTCCCCCACACTACCATGTTATGTATCTCCCCACACCACGTCATGTATCTCCCTCACATGTCATGTATCTCCCCCACACGTCATGTATCTCCCCCACACCACGTTATGTATCTCCCCCACCATGTTATGTATAGCAAGTAATTATTGTACTTATGGGGAAGCACTAAACCCGTTTGGGTTAATGTTTCATTAATCAGGTTTGAGTCTATGGTATGGTAGCTTCAATTCCTCGGATCAAAAGCACTTCACTAGCATTAATGTACCATTTTTCCTGCATTATTTTGGTGATATAAAACTATGAGTTGGGAGGTTTGAGGGAAAAAGTTGGGAGGTGTGAGGGGGAAAATGTAAGAGAAGTGTGAGGGAGATGATGCAACATTGGTAGGAAGGAGGGAGGGAGGAGGGAGGGAGCCCTCTGGCACTGTAAACACCTCACAGCCTGTTGCTGGGTTATCAATCATCTTTCCTCCCTTCCCCTCCCCTCCCCTTCTCTCTCTCTCTCTCTCTCTCTCAGTAATCTTAGTTTTCAAACCAAGACTAGAAAATTCAGAGATAAATCCCGTACATAAGAACACCATAACAGAAACCATGACACGCCTGATCCATACCACTGTTATAATCGCCGAGAAGCACTAAGCCCGTAGGGGCCACACAGTGCCTGGGGGAATGGGAGGTTAGATCCAAGGCAAGGAATAGTTAGCTCCAATTTCTTGTACAAACAGCCCTTCATTGGCGTCAGGGACCAGCCCCTTCAAAACTATTCCACGAACGTTCCCCTTTTTTTTTGGGGGGGGGGGGAGGAGGAAGTCACACATGGCAATCAGTAATGTGGTGATGTGGGTATGAGTGCGAGCCAGCATGAAGCCTGGACCATCAGAAGAGCGCCCACCCATCATAACTCACACAGGAGGGGTGAGTGGTAATTGGTGTGTGATGTATCATTGTGGCACTCACACATAATCCTTCAGTGTCACTCTGGAGGCCGCCACGAGTTTGTCACTGGTCCGCCAGCTCCTGACACTCGCTAGCCCCTGAGGCTACTCTGAGCCCTGGCTGATATCTGGCAGCGAGCCACACCATATAAGGTAACATGTGTGTATCAAGTGTTGATGTTGAAAGACATATGTGAGAAGAAATTAGATTAGGTAAACGAGTGGGGGTCAATGAATTTGGGAAAGACATGCGATAAGGTGCATACGAGAGTAATGTGGATGCTGTTGCTTGGATGTGGAACAAGAATTTAGTTGGTGGGAGATGCAAAGTACTTTTATGAGGATTCAAATTAGGGTGGTCTGAAAATGTGGAGAAACTGTGCCGAAAACGTAAGCCATAGGCAGGGTTGTGTGCTGTCACTGGGGTTATTTATTATCCCTGTAAATTGGTGTTTAAAGGAAGTGAATGTTGACGTGATAGAGAAGGTCGGTATTAGAAAATAAGAGAAACTGTAAGATTTGTAGGAGAAATATGCAAGAAGAAATTTAAAAGTTCAAGCAGAAGAGAGAATAATTATTAGTGTAAGAATAAGCGTATGAAATAAGATAGTATAATCAGATAGGGAGAAAGGAGTATTCAGGTAAGGAATGTATGAGATATTTGGAAGTGGATGGATCAGCAGATGAGTCTATGAAAGATAAGGCGAATCACAGAATAGCTAAGATAAAGAATGTGTGAGGAGTGTCGAGTAATCGGGATAAAAAAATTGTCATTGGTTGCAAAAAGAGGAAAATATTAATTATGGTGGTACTGACGGTGTTATATGGGTGTGAGATATGGGATTAGAACGTTGCAGCTGGAGGCACTTAGTCCGGCAACCAGTTGCGGTTTTTTCTATTCTTTGTTTTGGCATCTGATTCTGTTTTGGTTTATTCTGCTTGACGAACATTTGAAGATATTTTGATAAAAAAAAAACAGCCTCCAAAATTCCTTGTTGTGAAGGTCGATTGATAATTGACTTTGCAAGTAAATAATTTTTTTTATGTACAGCTTTATGTGTACTAGTTTATTTTTATCAATCCTTCTAAAATAATTTTTATTACCTCCTTAATGCCTTGTGTGTCTTCATCTTGCTCTCTCATTGGCTTTGGGTTATCCGGTTGTTGTTTTCCCATTGGTGGTTCGGTATATTAATTTTATATGTTATTCAAATTATCTTCGTGTGTTCTTTGTTTTCCCACTAATCTAATGTGTTACTGTTACTAACACATTTTGTCGGTGTTTTGAGTTTCTGGTGTTTATCTGCGTTCGATTCACTTCGCCCTTTTTAACTAACACAACTTTTCCAAACTAGTTTGCCACAAAGCAAAATAGCCAAAGATTTTAGGCAACACTTTAGATCCAGATGATAATGGCACTTTACTGTTTTGTAAAGAAAATAAGAAAGTCAATTTTGAGAGAGAAAATAAGTACGCACCTGAATTATAGAAATATTTGTAGTATTGTCCTTAATCTCCTTTTACACTTGTTACCAAAACTCGATAACACTCTACCCGCTTTCCTGATAGCCAACATAATAAGCATTATCAAACTTATCAACCCCCACTGCAGATCAGTTTAGCTGTCTTTCCACTGGAATCGAAGATTTGGTTAAAACTATAAGTAACTGTAGAGTGACCTGCACATGTGATGAACTATTATATTTAAAAAAAAAAATGTGGTTACAGCAGCAAAAAATACTGAAGTGACAAAAATTTCAAAGGGAAAAGTGGCTTAGTACAATTTGGGTAAATAATTTTCAGAATGGTAAATTGTCAACCCAATCTTCAGCAGTTCTCATGACTCAGTCATATTCTAAAATACACCACAAACAACGGGATACACGACGTCTTAAAAAAACTGAAATGTCATGACCAATAATGATGCTCTATATAAGAGTGGAACGAGGTGAGTGGCTTCTCCTCCAAGTAGTTCAGCTTAAGCTATCATACTTCCTTGTATCCAGGAATGTAAATTATGCAAGGTATGTAGTGTATATTTCAAGAATATGGAAGCTTTACCTGACAATGTGGTTGAATATTTCATTAAAGGTTCACATGTGACGAGGCATCTACAGGGATTGTGGAACGGAAAATGGAGTGTATATTGCGGTATGGACATGGTAAAATTGGCACTATAGGAATCATGATAACCTGAAACTCTAAAGCAGTCAGTCCCCACGTGTGTGGCCAGATAGATGAAGATATACGTATAAAGGATTATAATAGATCAATATGCACTAAAACAACTCACAAAGAAGAAACCAAAGCACGAATCGCTGCGGATTAAGTTGACACGAAAGGACTACGAAGGAAATGCAATATGATCACAGACCTGATGTCTCCAGAGCAACACCCAGAGGTTACCAATGTTGTTAATGGAATGGTTATTCCGCCGACAGCAAATGTTGATAGAACAATAGATATCTGTTCTAGACAAATATAGGAACTTGAGAGGAAAATGCCTGAAGCCGTCCTGAACAAAATCCAATGTCGAACACAGAGTGTAGACGCGTCTTACTAGAGGCGTCGTGCACAGTGGTAGATGGTTGTTTTCTTATCCACTTCAACGAAACAGCTACATTTATGGACTTAATAAAGATAAAGAATAAATAAAACGGAAACTGGAATTTGGTGATGTATACTTGGTGTTTGATAGATATAATAATCTTAGCAAGACGTCTGCAGAATATTTAAACAGAGTCCAACAACAATCTCACAATCACGATAACTGAAAACAAGATGCAGTTGATTTTCTTACATCAGTTTTACAGGCTAATAACTGTTATTCGACCCCAGCTCATTTCAAAGCCCAGCCTATCGAAGGTATTCTTCCAACCCCCAGGATGAGACCCACAACAGTCGTCTAACATCCAGGTACCTATACCTATAGTAAAAAAAATAATGAATACACGAACATTTTGTTGCTATATGTTAGTTACATAGTGGGAAAAAAAGTTAACTTGGTCTCTGTCACAGTGTGTCATGCAGAATGATTCTCACACAAGATGATGACATCATTCAGTCTGAGCTGGGAGACTTCAGCAGGGTAATGAGGTTATCGTGAAGTACTCAAGCAAGGGTAAGCTCAAATCTGGCGGATGCGACAACTGTGTGTGGGTGTTACTTGCCCGGTAATGACATTGAGGTAAATGACTCGCCGTAATAATTAGCCTGTATAACTGCTGTAATAAAAGAGTAAATTACTTTACATTATAATGTTACCCAAAAATTATTTAACACCAATGTGAAAATTCAAATTAACAAGAATTCACTCGGTCCAGCAAGGTTTGATTGAAAATTAATATTGATAAATATATTTTTATTCCATTGTCTAAGCAAAGCGTGTTTCATGTTTGTAACTGAGCTGTCATGAAGATTCAGTAACACCGTACTCTGTCTCACATAACCATACGAAATCTTACATGTATACGGCATGTACACAATCATGACTGTAGGAAAGATTAACACACGTATCAGATAACATACAGGACAGATTTATGACCAACTCATAACTCTGCACAATTAATCGTCACAGTTAAATACATATATTCAGGGTCAGTATCACCCCAGTATTCAGGGTCAGTATCACCCCAATATTCAGGGTCAGTATCACCCCAGTATTCAGGGTCAGTATCACCCCAGTATTCAGGGTCAGTATCACCCCAGTATTCAGGGTCAGTATCACCCCAGTATTCAGGGTCAGTATCACCCCAGTATTCAGGGTCAGTATCACCCCAGTATTCAGGGTCAGTATCACCCCAGTATTCAGGGTCAGTATCACACCACACAACTTGAGAAAGTTCTACAAGGACACTAGAAACACTTACGCACAAATAAATATAAAGACACTGCACTGAACTGGGAAGCAGGTGGCAGCGGATGGCAGCCAGAGTGACAGCAACCTGAAACTACTAGGTGACAGCGCTTCCCACACTACACCAGACTTACAGGCGGACTAGACAGGGTGCAGAGACGGCAGCACATAGCCTATCTGACCCCACAATTACCTCCTGCTGAATTCAGTATCCTGACCATCCCTGTGGAGCAAGATTTAGTCGAGAACATCCCAATTCTACAATTATATCATAGAATATAATAGTATACCTTACACAGTTTCTTGTGGTATACTTATACTCAAACACGGAGGCGCATGACAGTGAGGGAGACTTCTAAAAGCTTGAGAACACATCAGGAACACCAGTATACATGTCAAAGGGATGATTGAAACGCACGCACTGTACGCTATATATACAACCATCTCCTGAGCTTCAAAGACGCCAAATTAGTCTCAGCTCTTATCGAGCAATGACATCACACAGAACTCTGGCAGTTTTACGATGTCAGATGTTCTCGCCAGACACATCTTGCCCCAACTAGACAGCAATCACTTTGCCTCGACCCCCACATGCTGCACCTGACCCGTGACACACTAAAAATACTCTATAAACTTCGGTTCTCTCTCATGGATTGATAAAGCCACGGCAAAACGTCTCCTTAATAAATATTCTAATACCGCATTTGTATCCTAAAATATGTCAGTGTTGATCAGCATTTACAACTTTGGGGAAACAGTCTGCATGTAGACGCTTAACTGGGTGTTTTTCCCTGTATAATGTTTTATTTCCATCTTCTCGATTGATTAAAACATCAAGAAACGGAAATTTACTTTCGATTTCCAATTCATATTTGAATTTGATAGGATGCAAATAATTTAATCTTTGCCAAAAAATAAAAAATGTTACCCTTCTGGCCACACTGAGAAGAAATCATTTAAGATTCTCAGCCAACTCTGACCGGAAAGTAATATCTGAGGTAATAACTCAAGTCTCGAAGTATTCCATAAATAAATTTTATAGACAAAAAGAGCGCATGCTCACACCATTTCTCACGTCATAACCAACAAGTTATGAAATCGTTAATTTCGTCCATGTTCGTGAGAGCTCCGTGTGTCATCAAAGATATACAGATGATGAAATATATAATATTTTTCAAGGCTCTACGTGATCTAAAGTGGTTTATCTTGCAAGCTCATTCTACCAGGAAGACTTTTAAAAAGTTCAGAATTTCACCCCGAAGTTGAAAGAAATGTATAAGATTTGCGTCATCTTATAGGCATTACTGTAAGAGGTACAATAACAGTATTACTACAGTAGGTTAGTAGTCAGAACTAAGTCGCATGACAACGTTGACAAAGGCGTGTATCAGATTCCTTGAATTTAGCGAATGTTTCAACAAAGGCGAGTGTAAACATCGAAATAAGAACGGCCAATACCAGCAGTTCTGCGTTTTGTCACTTACGGGATTGTGACCACAATAAGTTTCGACAATTGTAAAATAATTTTAAAGGCTTATAATTACAATTAAATGGCGTATTGTTCGAAGCCAAGACGTGGAGTATATATACATTGTTTCACTGTTGATTCTGATAGGTTAGACCCACCGCATCATGAAACCCATTGATAACACCTTCTTATCACTGGAAATTTTATGTGAAAAAATATCTGATTTGTCGCCACATAATCCAACTTCTTTTTCCTCAGATTATCTAATAATTAAATATAATATTATTCCTTATAAAAACTAAGTAATTAAATCCTAAGTAATACCTAGTTGGGATTTAATGACTTTTATAATCAAGAACATTCAAGATTTCCCCAATAAAACTGGTTTTTCTCAGCAAGTGAACAATATTCTCACATAACATTAAGGTCATGCTCTCAAAAACATGAATTACTGACATACTAGAGACAGCCCAAAATGAGAAACATTTCAGAGGCTTCATATATAAGAAAAAAAAAACAATTGCAATCTTTAAAGTACAGTCATGGTATATTAGTACCATTCATGTTTGATACAAACTCTTACGTACCACTCTGTGTATCATAGACAACTCTCAAGTATCACTACTGATAAATAAAAATAACTAGGAAGATATATAAAAAATTACATAGTAATCAATTTTTTTTTTTGTAAACCAAAGGTAACACTATTTACAATTAGTTAGTCAGTAGCAAAGAAGCAAATTAACAACAAAATATTTCTCGTCTCATTTGCAGGAACATGTGGCTGGTGTTGAGAGAAGTCTGTCAGCACTGATACACTACTCCAAATGAGTTTAAAATAATATTACAGTGAAATAGGTAACTGTTATAGTAACTCGAGTTGTCTAAATACTATCATTTTATATATATAAGGTGATCCATCTGTCAAGAGGTCGTCTCTCTTAAAAGCATAGAGCATTTCGCTGTCGCAAAAACAGTCATGTGGGTGATTTATGAGGGCACTAATTTAGTGAAAATAGCATTTTTTTCCTTCTGAGCTGCGTGGCCGCCTGTTTTCAGTTCGCCTGGCAGAACTTCTTATCGCTTTAAACTTATTTAATAAATTTCCGTTGTGAAATGTTATAACTGGTTAATTATTATGGAGAGGAGACCCAAATAACGAAAAAAACTAAATAACGAACCTAAATAACGAAAAAACGAGAAATCTGCTGCAAACCACATGTGAGAAATCATTATAGCATTTGCGAGGATGAGTTGCTATCAAAGTATAATGCAAATGTTGATAGAATGTACGTAATTAGTGGAACATCATTTTGCTTACAAGAAATCAGTGACTTCAGATTTATGGGCTGTAACAGACCTTGTCTAAATATTATTAATCTACACCCACATGACAGCTACAAAACAGAGCGAGAGAGTTCGGCAAAACAGGTAACATACTCGTGTTTTTTGACAAATTGTGTAACCCTACGCGACCTTGCTTCTTGTATCCGTTATAGTCTGGTACATCTTGTGATATGAATGCTTTCAGAAATGAAAGTCCGTCTCTTCTAATGTGGAGACTAAATTTTTTTTATTAGCGACAATTTTAAGGGAAAATAGAAGGAGAATGAAATAGCTTGAAACCATAGTTGAGGCCCACTGGTGTGCTTTTTGAGGTATCTATGGCCGAGTGGTCTAGAGCGTCACTTGGGGAACCTTGAGAGACTTCCCTGGTGTGGTTTCGAATCCTGCTGACTGCGATCTCTCTCTGTATATAACTCCGTTTGTGTTTGTTTCTGCGTGGTGCATATATATATATATATATATATATATATATATATATATATATATATATATATATATATATATATATATATATATATATATATATATATATATATATATATATATATATATATATATATATATATATATATATATATATATATATATATATATATATATATATATATATATATATATATTTTGAATCCACGAATTATTAATAAATCCATTGAACTGGGGTAGGATAACTGTTACCACAAATTCGTTTTATATACTGTGTCAAACTCAGCTTCTGGGTACCATTTTCTCTTGTATCCCTACAGAACATTGCATTCACTACAAACTTTAAAAATCCCACACCAGAGTGAAAATTAGAAGAGGAAGGAATCATGCAGGAACGAACCTCCGACCCCACAAGTAAATTTTTCTCACTGTTTAAAAATGATCGAGCAGTTTGACATTTTATAATTTCAATGCCTTGACAGCTTGACAGAAATTGTAATGTCTTAATAATTAATGAGACATCATAAGTACTGAGACGTCTTGACAATTGTCGAGATTTGACGACTGAGATGTCTTGCCAGCCTGTTTGACCGACAGTTAAGGAATCCACCGGTGACTATGTTATTATTGTTTTAACACATCACTTAAGCACTCTTCAACACGATGTAAAACAATTAAGGAGCGCCGCATAACAATAAATAAATTCGGAGATCAAGTTTAGAAGAGAGAAAAACAAAATGAAAATTACTATGTATGAATTCACTTTAATAATATAAAAGGTTTACCTCTTTTATATATACAATTTAAGTACTACTCTACATAAAGATTCCCAGTCCTCTTACCATGGAACCCTGTCGCACGGGTCGATCACCATGCCCAGCCCTTCAAGGGCAGGGTAGGTGCCAAGGCTGGAGCTTGCTACTATCTGCAGCTCACAGCCTGTCCTTCCCCGTTAGGGAAGGTGGCAGACCAGAGAGGCCTAGCATCTATCTACCTCCATGCCTCGTGCTGGTGGGGAATGTGGCTAGGCCTGGGGCCAGTTGGTCCCGCCGATGAGGGGTATCCCCTCCCATGGGAGACATAGGTCTCTGACACTCCCACGCCAGGGAGCCGGAGCCGGGTCGCCATCTGGTAAAGACCCGGGCCGGGAATTCTCCCGGTGAATCAACACCTCCTCTTACCATGGACTGGGGTGATATTTCTAGGGGACAGATACCACACTTGGATTAGAACAGGCTCCTCTTCCTGCCTCTCACCTGTCTCTCTTCCTCTCCCTCAGTGATGGTTCAGATTTTTTGGATTTCTCTCCAATATCTAAACCCTTAAATTGACCAAGATAGCTCCTCCCACAGCTAAAAGTAGCTAATCAAAATGTGATCTAGTACATACACCTGAGTATAGACCTGTGAGATGTACTTTAAGGTGGTACGATAAGCAGCTCCTGCAGCATTGCTTAGTGGTATGAGGGAAAAGATCCAACTCTCAGATCAGCATATTCTTAATCGCTGATGATAAATTAAGCCTGAAAAATACCTGAACTCGAACCTATTTAATGCAGCTGATAACAGGAGATCGAGTTACACATCATACATTTAAAAATGCTTATTCAAATTCTCTTCCAAAGCGGACAGAAGGGTAAAGCAATGAATAACAACCTCCTGAGACCTCTAATATTAGCGTATAAGACTGAAGGTCACATGAACATAGAGCCAACAGCTGTCGATATTTCATGAGCTCATCAAAAATCCCATCTGTGAAGCCACATCAAAGGTGGGCGGCAGAGTGAGGCAAGAAGCTCCCCTTAGAGTCACATCTTGGACCTGCAACCCACCACAAGGTCCAATATCCCTACCGCTGAGTCTATGTCAAGTGAGACTTCAAGTGTACAAGAATGTTCATAACATAATCCAGGTGAGGTGAGGAAGTGCCTTAGGTTATGCGGAAAGAGGTGGAAAGGATGATTCCTAGGTGATGTGATGATGATTCTTAGGTGATGTGGTGGGGAGGGGACGAGACTACGGGCCAGTGGTGGGAGGGGAGACTCAGGTTAGGTGGTGGCTAAGTTAGGCAGATATATCATGTTCTTCATTATTGGCCGCAGGCGCTCCCGTGTGTGCTCAGTCGAGTATCCAAACACAACATTACGTCGAATAACATGGGATTAAAATCGATGGCTTTAATATCAATTTTATCGATGTCGTAAACTCTCCGGCCCATCTTAAAACTAGTAGACGCCTGCCTTATCTAATTATCAGCGGTAATTAACTCTGGCAGACAGCCTTGCCTCACCCCACAGCTGAAGTGTGGCGGCACGTGTGTAGGGACGTGTAAGGGCACATGTGCAGAGAGGTGCGAGTAAGGGCACATATGTAGGTAAGTGTAACTGGGTATTCCCCAAAAGGAATATCTCTTGAAGTTGTTGTAGTTTGTTTTCTTCCTTCAAACTGATCGGCTTCAAACTTTTAACTCTGTTATCTTACTGAGAGAAATGTCCGGATTGTTATTATGCTGCTTACATGCCAGTAACTAATACAGACCAGAGTGTGAAAGTTTGAATTGTTATAGGACTGTGCAAATGCTAATTTGTTATATTTTACCGTGTGATAACCTGATAACTGCCTTACATTTATAGTGTCATTCTTTATAACCTAAAAAGGCAGGTTACGATTAATTTGGTGTTGTGTAGGTGCAAATGAGACTGATTTAGAATATAATAAAGTAGTGATGCGTGGCATCCGTGCGATAACAGGTGAATGCCTCTTCAGATCAGCACCAAACTTTCAGCGCTGATGTATTCTGCCGAAGAGAAAAAAAAAACGTATCACATTGTCATTGTGCTGTTTAGGTACCAATTTCACTGTAATGGGATACCGGTACTTGAGCTACCTTTCCTGATGGGCTTCAGGATATCACTACTGGTGCGTCGTACACTGTGGAAGGCTTAGATTAACTCAGGTCCGTCCTGGTACCCATTTCCTAATTTTAATCAACATGTGATGGATGATGTTGGGTTCTGTGCAGTAACTTGAGAATTCCTCAGCGCTTGTGTACCGTGCATGAGAAAAGGTTCAGAGCTATATACCGAGTCTTGCAGGTACCAATTTACCAACTGCATTAAAAAAATCATAATTACCCTTCTGTAGCACTAAGGAAGAGCTGTAACATATTTTCTACACTATTCCTTTTTTTTATTAATGGATATTAAGTTTTATCTAACAACAACTTCTGAAAATTAAACCTTATAGATTTTTTTATGAATAACTGCAAACGTCTGATACAAAAAAAAAATAACCGGAGTTTCAAAAAAATCAAACTGTTGCGGAGTGTTTGGAGGCGAGACTATTGCAGGGGTGTGGTGGCGAGACTATTGCAGGGGTGTGGAGGCGAGACTATTGCAGGGGTGTGGAGGTGAGACTATTGCAGGTGTGTGGAGGCGACACTATTGCAGGGGTGTGGAGGCGAGACTATTGCAGGGGTGTATAGGCGAGACTATTGCAGGTGTGTGGAGGCGAGACTATTGCAGGGGAGTGGAGGCGAGACTATTGCAGGTGTGTGGAGACGAGACTATTACAGGGGAGTAAATACGAGACTATTGCAAGGGTGTGGAGGCGAGACTATTGCAGGGGTGTGGAGGCGAGACTATTGCAGGGTGTGGAGGTGAGACTATTGCAGGGGTGTGGAGGTGAGACTATTGCAGGGGTGTGGAGGCGAGACTATTGCAGGGGTGTGGAGGTGAGACTATTGCAGGGGTGTGGAGGTGAGACTATTGCAGGGTGTGGAGGTGAGACTATTGCAGGTGTGTGGAGGCGAGACTATTGCAGGGGTGTGGAGGCGAAACTATTGCAGGTGTGTGGAGGCGAGACTATTGCAGGGAAGTGGAGGCGAGACTATTGCAGGGGTGTGGAGGCGAAACTATTGCAGGTGTGTGGAGGCGAGACTATTGCAGGGAAGTGGAGGTGAGACTATTGCAGGGGTGTGGAGGTGAGACTATTGTAGGTGTGTGGAGGCGAGACTATTGCAGGGGTGTGGAGGCGAGACTATTGCAGGTGTGTGGAGGCGAGACTATTGCAGGGGAGTGGACGCGAGACTATTGCAGAGGAGTGGAGGCGAGACTATTGCAGGGGTGTGGAGGCGAGACTATTGCAAGGATGTGGAGGCGATACTATTGCAGAGGAGTGGAGGCGAGATTATTGCAGGGGTGTGGAGGTGAGACTATTGCAGGGGTATGGAGGTGAGATTATTGCATGGGTGTGGAGGCGAGACTATTGCAGGGTGTGGAGGTGAGACTATTGCAGGTGTGTGGAGGCGAGACTATTGCAGGGGTGTGGAGGCGAGACTATTGCATGTGTGTGGAGGCGAGACTATTGCATGGGAGTGGAGGCGAGACTATTGCAGGGGTGTGGAGGTGAGACTATTGCAGGGGTGTGGAGGTGAGACTATTGCAGGGGTGTGGAGGCGAGACTATTGCAGGGGTGTGGAGGTGAGACTATTGCATGGGTGTGGAGGTGAGACTATTGCAGGGTGTGGAGGTGAGACTATTGCAGGTGTGTGGAGGCGAGACTATTGCAGGGGTGTGGAGGCGAAACTATTGCAGGTGTGTGGAGGCGAGACTATTGCAGGGAAGTGGAGGCGAGACTATTGCAGGGGTGTGGAGGCGAGACTATTGCAGGGAAGTGGAGTTGAGACTATTGCAGGGGTGTGGAGGTGAGACTATTGCAGGTGTGTGGAGGCGAGACTATTGCAGGGGTGTGGAGGCGAGACTATTGCAGGGGAGTGGAGGCGAGACTATTGCAGAGGAGTGGAGGCGAGACTATTGCAGGGGTGTGGAGGCGAGACTATTGCAAGGATGTGGAGGCGATACTATTGCAGAGGAGTGGAGGCGAGACTATTGCAGGGGTGTGGAGGTGAGACTATTGCAGGGGTGTGGAGGTGAGACTATTGCAGGGGTGTGGAGGCGAGACTATTGCAGGGGTGTGGAGGTGAGACTATTGCATGTGTGTGGAGGCGAGACTATTGCAGGGGTGTGGAGGCGAGACTATTGCATGTGTGTGGAGGCGAGACTATTGCAGGGGAGTGGAGGCGAGACTATTGCAGGGGTGTGGAGGTGAGACTATTGCAGGGGTGTGGAGGTGAGACTATTGCAGGGGTGTGGAGGCGAGACTATTGCAGGGGTGTGGAGGTGAGACTATTGCAGGTGTGTGGAGGCGAGACTATTGCAGGGGTGTGGAGGCGATACTATTGCAGGGGTGTGGAGGCGATACTATTGCAGGGGTGTGGAGGCGAGACTATTGCAGGGGTGTGGAGGTGAGACTATTGTGGAGATGAGACTATTGCAGGGGTGTGGAGGTGAGACTATTGCATTAGTGTGAAGGTGAGACTATTGCAGGAGTGTGAAGGTGAGACTATTGCATTAGTGTGAAGGCGAGACTATTGCAGGGGAGTGGAGGTGAGACTATTGCAGTAGTGTGGAGGTGAGACTATTGCAGGAGTGTGGAGGTGAGACTATTGGAGGAGTGTGGAGGTGAGACTATTGCAGGGGTGTAGAGGTGAGACTATTGCAGGGGTGTAGAGGTGAGACTATCGCAGAGGTGTGGAGGCGAGACTATTGCAGGGGTGTGAAGGTAAGACTATTGCAGAGGTGTGGAGGTGAGACTATTGCAGGAGTGTGGAGGTGAGACTATTGCAGGGGTGTAGAGGTAAGAAAGCACTCTGAAAAACAACACTGCTTCCCTGCCTCCACCTTGTGTAATAGATCATACTTTATTGACACCCAGTCTAGTGTCGTCAGATTGGCTGCATATTTTCACAGTTTCACATGTATGAGTTCCAGCTCCCGGCCCTCTTGAGTGTGTTGATTTACAGCTTGTGTCCCTTCTCAGGGTGTAGATCTACAACTTGTGTTCCTCCTCGGGGTATAGATCTACATCTCGTGTGCCTCTTGAGGGTATTAACCACCAGCGTCTGGGCGTTTTGAGCGCCTTACAGAGTGTTCTGTGCTAAAGCCCAGCTACCTGCAACAGAGTCCCGTCTATAGCAGAGTCCTCTCTGTGACTAACAGCGCCCCCTCTGTCTGTCGAAGAGCTACCTCTGTAGCAGACCCCACCTGTCTGTTACAGAGCCACTTTACTTGTAGCTGGGCCCCTTCCCCTCTCTAGGAGGGCCCTCTCCTCTCTCTGCCTGTAGCCGAGTTCCTCCATTTCTGCAGAAGAGCTCCCTGTGTGTAGCAAGGCTCCTGCTATGTAGGTCTCGTCCCCTCCCTGCCTGTAGCAGGGCCCCACACGACCACCCTAAAGCTGGGCAATCCAGACTCTAAATCGCCTCTCACGACTCTGCACGCCCAGAAAAGAGCAGCTGCCTGGAGGAACTGGCAGGGAGAGGAAGGTGGCTTGAGTTACCTAGCTAGCACTGTCCTTAAACAGCAGTGGGCTGTTGCAATGAAGGACCTTAAACAGCAGTGGACTGTTGCAAAGAAGGACCTTAAACAGCAGTGGACTGCTGCAAAGAAGGACCTTAAACAGCAGTGGACTGCTGCAAAGGACCTTAAACAGCAGTGGACTGTTGCAAAGAAGAACCTTAAACAGCAGTGGACTGTTGCAATGAAGAACCTTAAACAGCAGTGGACTATTGCAATGAAGGATCTTAAACAGCAGTGGACTGTTGCAATGAAGAACCTTAAGTAGCAGTGGACTGTTGCAAAGAAGGACCTTAAACAGCAGTGGACTGTTGCAATGAAGGACCTTAAACAGCAGTGGACTGTTGCAATGAAGAACCTTAAGTAGCAGTGGACTGTTGCAAAGGACCTTAAACAGCAGTGGACTGTTGCAATGAAGGACCTTAAACAGCAGTGGACTGTTGCAATGAAGGACCTTAAACAGCAATGGACTGTTGCAATGAAGGACCTTAAACAGCAGTGGACTGTTGCAACGAAGGACTTTAAACAGCAGTGGATTTTAGACAGACAGCTCAGGGAAAACAAAAAGAAAAGAAGAGAGAAGAGAGAGAGAGAGAGAGAGAGAGAGAGAGAGAGAGAGAGAGAGAGAGAGAATATGAGAGTTTCGTGGTGACGACGCCACATCGATCCTTACATGATGATGCTGCTTCTCTAGCTTCAACTGTTGTTGCTGATGTTACTGCTGCTCTCGCTGTTGCTACTGTTGTTGCTACTGCTGTCGTCACTGCTGTTCTGTTCTTGCTCTCGTTGTTACTACTGTTTTGTTGTTGCTCTCGTTGTTGCTACTTCTGTTCTGCTCTCGATGTTGCTGTTGTTATTGCTGCTATTTCTATGCTACTGTTGCTTTGCTGTTGCTACTGTTACTGCTCTTGCTGTTGTTGCTACTATTAGTCCTCTAGAATTCGCCGCTATTGTTGCTTCAATTGCTGCTCTGCTGTTGCTCTCGTTGCTGCGTCTGTTACTGCTGAAGATACAGCAGCTGTTGTTATTGCTCCTCTGCTGTTGCTCTCGCTGTTGTTGCTGCTCTGTTCTTACTCTTACTGTTACTGCCGCTCTTCTGTTGTTCTAGCCATTGCTGCAGTTGCTGTTACTGCTGTTCTGTTGCTCTCGCTGTTGCTACTGTTGTCCTCGCCATTGTCACTCACTGTTGCTGCTTCTCCTGTTCATGATCCTTTGTGCTTGTCTTCCGTTGCTGCTTGATCTTTCCTGTTGAGGTTTCTCTCATTTCTTTCGTTACTTTCGTAAGTGCTTCTGTTTACTTCTGTTAACGCTTCCATGTACTTCTCTTACTGCTTCTGTTTGCTTCCATTAGTGATTCTGTTAACCTCTATTAGTGCTTTTGTTTACCCTTAATAGTGCTTTTGCTTTTTTGTTAATGTTTCTACTGACTTCTGTTTACTTCTGTTAGTGTTTCTGTTTACTTCTGTTAGTGCTTTCGTTATTTGTTTTCTTTGAATATTTTTTTTCCCTGAGACCATTCTGTTGTTATCTATTCCGTTTCCTTCATTCTGTTTCTTTGCTCAGTTTTCTGTTGTCAGTGATACTCTTGTTGTCTTGTTTTTGCTGCTCCTGTTGCTAGTTGTTCTAATATTTTTCTCTAGCCGTTTTTGCTGTTGTTGTGGTGATTTTACTTATGCTACTCCTGTTGTGTTTCCCGTTTACTGATACACTTTTGTTCATTTTGTTGTGATGCCGTTTTGTTCATCTTGTGATTCTGTTTTGTTGTAATGCCGTTTTTCCACCGTTGTTGATGCTGTACTCTTGGTTTTGTTACTGTTGATAGTTTTGCAGAAACTGCTACTGTTGTCTGCGCTGTTGCTGCAGCAGCTGTTATTCTTGACAGTCTGTTGTTACTGTGCCTTTTGATGCTGTTACTGTTGTTTTGACGTGTCACTGTTATTACTCAAATGCTGTTACTGTTGTTTTGATGTTGTTGCTACTGTGCTGATGCTGTTACTGCTGTTTTGATGATGTTACTACTGTTTTGATGATGTTACTACTGTTTTGATGCTGTTGCTGCTGTTTTGATGCTGTTACTGCTGTTTTGATGATGTTACTACTGTTTTGATGCTGTAGCTACTGTTTTGATGCTGTTACTGCTGTTTTGATGCTGTTACTGCTGTTTTGATGCTGCTACTACTGTTTTGATGCTGTTACTACTCCTTTGATGCTGTTTCTGTTGTTTTATGGCTCTTACTACTGTTCTGAAGCTGATACTGTTGTTTTTATGTTGTTACTACTGTTCTGAAGCTGTTACTGTTGTTTTGATGCTGTTACTACTGTTCTGAAGCTGTTACTGTTGTTTTGATGTTGTTACTACTGTTCTGAAGCTGTTACTGTTGTTTTGATGTTGTTACTACTGTTCTGAAGCTGTTACTGTTGTTTTGATGCTGTTACTACTGTTCTGAAGCTGTTACTGTTGTTTTGATGCTGTTACTACTGTTCTGAAGCTGTTACTGTTGTTTTGATGCTGTTACTACTGTTCTGAAGCTGTTACTGTTGTTTTGATGCTGTTACTACTGTTCTGAAGCTGTTACTGTTGTTTTGATGCTGTTACTACTGTTCTGAAGCTGTTACTGTTGTTTTGATGTTGTTACTACTGTTCTGAAGCTGTTACTGTTGTTTTGATGCTGTTACTACTGTTCTGAAGCTGTTACTGTTGTCTTGATGCTGTTACTACTGTTCTGAAGCTGTTATTGTTGTTTTGATGCTGTTACTACTGTTCTGAAGCTGTTACTGTTGTTTTGATGCGGTTACTACTGTTCTGAAGCTGTTACTGTTGTCTTGATGCTGTTACTACTGTTCTGAAGCTGTTACTGTTGTTTTGATGCTATTACTACTGTTCTGAAGCTGTTACTGTTGTTTTGATGTTGTTACTACTGTTCTGAAGCTGTTACTGTTGTTTTGCTGTTGCTTCTCCTATGCTGCTGTTACTGTTGTTTTGATCATGTTACTACTGTTTGACGTTGTTACTGTTGCCCCGACGTTGTCACTGTTGTTCCGACTCTCTTACCGTCGCTCCGACGCTGCTACTGTTGATGTGCTGTTCTCTTTCCAACAGTAATTTTGCATAAAATTCTTTTGTTTTTGTTGCTGGCGCTCTGCAGGCATGGTAGTTTATGCTGTTGTTGTGTTTGTTGCTACTGTTATTGTCGCTGTTTGTTGCTACTGTTATTGTCGCTGTTTGTTGCTACTGTTATTGTCGCTGTTTGTTGCTACTTTTATTGCTTGGTTTGTTGCTACTGCTGTTGTCACTGTTTGTTGCTATTATTGCTGTCACTGTTTGTTGCTACTGTTGCTGTCACTGTTTGTTGCTACTGTTGTAATCGCTGTTGCTGTTATCGCGTTGTTTGTTGCTGCTGTTGTTGTCACTGTTTGTTGCTACTATTGTTGTTGCTGTGTCTGTTTCTGCTGTTGTTTTCACTGTTGCTACTGTTATTATTGCTGTGTTTGTTGCTACTATTGTTGTTGCTGTCAAAACCACAGAACATGTAGGATTCAACCCCACGGCAGGCCAGTGTGCTAACCACTGTACCAGGTAGCTTTAATAGAACACATTCAACCTAAGCACGTCACAGCCACGCTGGTGTCGAGTCCCTCTGCAAAAAAAATAAATCCTTTTGTAGTCATAGTGGAGGCCCATGCTAACCTTCCTACATTATTATTATAATCATAACTAAGCGCTAAACCCATAAGGGTCATACAGCTCCTATAATGTAGAGAAATATACCTAGTTGGATGACTTTTGCTAGGTCGGCGTGGTCCAGTGGTTAGCACACTGGCCTGCGAGATTCAGCACTAGCTTGCCACGGGGTCGAGTCTCACCCGTTCCGTGATTAGTTTTCAATCTTGTTATTATAGTTTGGCGAGATGTTGCTGTTTCGTTGCTACTCTTGTTCTTACTGTATTTGTCACTGCTGTTGTTTTTATCCTTGTTGCTATTGTTTTTGTTGCTACTGTTGTTCTCTTTGTTGTTGCTGCATTTATCGCTATTGTTGTTATCTTTGTTAGTAATATTGTTGCTATATTTATTGCTACTGTTGTTCTCTTTGTTGCTACTGTTGTTGCTGTATTTATTGCTACTGTTGTTGCTGTATTTATTGCTACTGTTGTTGCTGTATTTATTGATACTGTTGTTGCTTATTTATTGCTACTGTTGTTGCATATTTATTCCTATTGTTGTTCTCTATGCTACTGTTGTTGCTGGTTGGCAGTACTGTTGTTGCTTCAGTGAGTCAGGCTGTGCTGTTGGTGCTTCAGTGAGTCAGGCTGTGCTGTTGGTGCTTCAGTGAGTCAGGCTGTTGTGGCTTCAGTGAGTCAGGCTGTGCTGTTGGTGCTTCAGTGAGTCAGGCTGTGCTGTTGGTGCTTCAGTGAGTCAGGCTGTGCTGTTGGTGCTTCAGTGAGTCAGGCTGTGCTGTTGTTGCTTCAGTGAGTCAGGCTGTTGTGGCTTCAGTGGGTCAGGCTGTTATTGCTTCAGTGAGTCAGGCTGTGCTGTTGTTGCTTCAGTGAGTCAGGCTGTGCTGTTGTTGCATAAGTGAGTCAGGCTGTGATGTTGTTGCTTCAGTGAGTCAAGCTGTGCTGTTGTGGCTTCAGTGGGTCAGGCTGTTGTTGCTTCAGTGAGTCAGGCTGTGCTGCTGTTCTTGCTGTTCACAGCGTCTACTGTTTCTGGTACTTTACTGTTGTTGTTGCCTCCACCACCTTTAAGATCTGTGTTCTTGTTGTTATTTTGCTGCAGCACTTGTTGTAGTTGATTTTGCTGCAATTGTTCTCGTTGCATCTGTTCTTGTTGCATTTGTTATTTTTTGCATTTGTTCTTGTTGCATTTATCTTTTGCATTCATTCTTGGTGGATTTGTTTTTGTAATTGTTCTTGCAGTCCCTGTTGCAGTTGTTTATGTTGTTCTAATTGTAATGCTTGTTGTAATTGTTTTTGTTCTTGTAGTTATTGTAGTTATTCTGTTTGTATTTCTTATAGCTGCATTCGTTGTAATTGTTCTTGATACAGTTATTGTTCTATTTGTAGATGTTCTTGATGTTCTTTTTTATAGTTCTGTCTATAGTTGTTCTTGTAGTTGGCCCGTTTTTTAATTTCTTTTCGTAGATTTTGTTGTTGTTCTTGTAACTTGTGCAACTTTTATGGCAACGTTGCCACCAGTGCAGCAGATGTTGTCTCTTCATTTGTTGATACTGCAATCCTCATTATTGATAACTTCAACAGTTGAAATTATAGTTGAAATTATATGATCACTTTTCCCCACAATAGAGTACACATCTCTCCACTGTAGAGTACAGATCTCTACGCTATAGGGTACAGACGTTTACCTCACCAAAGAGTACGAACCTCTCCACTATAGAGTACAGATCTCTCCACTATAGAGATACAGTATATTTAAGTATTCCACTTTGTTTTTAGTAACTTCAGTGTTGAGAGACTCCATAATGTATATAAATGACCGCTGGGCCTCCAGTGATTGGGATATTTTGGTACAAATGGTATTTGTTACCTCAAGGTTGTTGGAAAGACAATGTAAACACTAGTCTCTGGGCCCTTAGTCACTTCTATTGTGGCCACGCTGCACTCTATATTATTCGTTCTTTTTCCTTCCATCTTTCCTTTCTTATCAGAAGCATAGGTAGGCACTGCTGGTCTTCAGCGTCTCGCGCGAGACCCGAAGATGAAGACTTGTCTAGTTGCAGTCGAGGTTATCACTGAATAACTGACGACCCAGAACGTTTGCGGAGTCATCACCAGGGACCTGGGGGAAACACCTCGGCCAAAGCCAGGCAAGAAACTAGGCTTCTTGGGGCCTGGACGCCTGACCCATGAGGACCACGAATCTGGTTGTCTTGCTGAGACCTGGAGACCAGAGTCCACAAAGATCAGGCGGGTGAGGGGTCTGTGACCTGGCTGGCTCATCAGCTTCATGATGAAAATCTTCTGTTTGTATGTCTGTGTATTGTGACGGAAACATTATTGTGATGATTAATTCATCATTTATAATGTACAATGTACCAGGTGGTACTACTACGTTATGCTACTACGTATAATTAACGTGATGCTACTAGGTATAATTAAGTATAACTAACGTGATTTAACAAATCATAACTGCCGCCCTACCACAACTATTCTTCCGCAGGAACCATTCCTGGTGGTCGCAAATCCCAGGGTGATGCCACAAGCAGTGACACAGGAGCAGGTACTACCGGAGGTGCCAAAACTTCAATTACTGCCGCCGACAGTGCCGGAACTGCGGTTACTACCACAGGCCAGGGGCCAGAACAGCTGTCACTGCCACAGGCGGTGCTGTGGCTACCACAGGCCCTGCCAGAAGTGCGGTTACAGCCGTGGTTATTGCGTATGGCAACGCGGAGGGCGGCAGCAGGGGCGTGCATGGCAACGACCCGATTCCTTCATTGATTTTATGGCCTTCTCGACACTGTGAGAGGCAGCAGGCTCCTCTACCCTCTCCTCACTCACCACCATCCTTCTACCCCACCACCATCCTTCTCCTACCTCATCTTCACCATCCTTCTTCTACCTCATCACCATCCTTCTCCTACCTCATCACCATCCTTCTCCTACCTCATCACCATCCTTCTCCTACCTCATCACCATCATTCTACCTCATCACCATCCTTCTCCTACCTCATCACCATCCATCTCCTACCTCATCACCATCCTTCTCCTACCTCATCACCATCCTTCTCCTACCTCATCTTCACCATCCTTCTCCTAAATCATCACCATCCTTCTCCTACCTCACCACCATCCTTCTCCTACCTCATCACCATCCTTCTCCTACCTCATCACCATCCTTCTCCTACCTCATCACCATCCTTCTACCTCACCACCATCCTTCTCCTACCTCATCTTCACCATCCTTCTCCTACCTCATCACCATCCTTCTCCTACCTCATCACCATCCTTCTCCTACCTCATCACCATCCTTCTCCTACCTCATCACCATCCTTCTCCTACCTCACCACCATCCTTCTCCTACCTCACCACCATCCTTCTCCTACCTCATCACCATCCTTCTCCTACCTCATCACCATCCTTCTCCTACCTCATCACCATCCTTCTCCTACCTCATCACCATCCTTCTCCTACCTCATCACCATCCTTCTACCTCACCACCATCCTTCTCCTACCTCATCTTCACCATCCTTCTCCTACCTCATCACCATCCTTCTCCTACCTCACCACCATCCTTCACCTACCTCATCACCATCCTTCTCCTACCTCATCACCATCCTTCTCCTACCTCACCACCATCCTTCACCTACCTCATCACCATCCTTCTCCTACCTCATCTTCATCTGCCTCAACATCCATCCCACTGTAAAAGATCTTCACGACCCTGCTTCAAGATATTCATCACCCTGCCTGAAAATACTCATCATCCTGCTTCAAGATACTCATCACCCTGCCTCAAGATACTTATCACCCTGCCTCAAGATGCTCGTCTAACTCAGACTCGTATCTTTGTCTCGTCACCATGAAGTACTCTCTCTCAGCCTCCTTCCTCACCATCTGGCTACATAATTCTGTGCCTTTAACTCCATGACAGTATCCTGTGGTCCATGATAGTATCATGTGGTCCATGGCAGTATCCTGTGGTCCATGACTATACTATGGCTCATGACATTATCCTGTGGTTTATGACAGTATCCTCTAGCTCATGACAGTATCCTGTGGTTCATGACAGTATGATGTGATTCATAACAGTATCCTGTGGTCCATG
The DNA here is from genome assembly GCA_009830355.1 of Cherax destructor. NCBI lineage: Eukaryota > Metazoa > Arthropoda > Malacostraca > Decapoda > Parastacidae > Cherax > Cherax destructor. Next base: position 209,862 of record WNWK01000211.1, on the reverse strand, counting down.
ACAGTATCCAGTGGTCCATGATAGTATTCAGTGGTCCATGACAGTATCCAGTGGTCCAGTGGTTCATTACTGATTGTTGAATGCTTTGATCTCAATCAACCTTGTAATACACCAAGATTTATATCAGAGTATAAACGTAACAGATACAGTTACGCTATCATCTGTTACATAACATTGGGTTCAGAGTTCACCAGGACCAGGTATTTTCTTGCTTGCAACAGTCTTGCGATAGTCGATACGGGCGACAGATATAGGCTTGAATAAGCGGATTAAAGAACACAAGAGAGTCAGACATATATGCGATACTTGGGTTTCGTCAATGAAGATTCCCAGGTGTTGCACATGTGTACCAGCAACAGCAGTGCTGTGGTGGTCTGTTGTGTATGGGACAGGGGATACAATGTAGATTTCTCTTCAGGGGGTCGTGCCTTGATGCTGGTGAAGGGGTGGGGTCTCAGTCATAGGAATCGGGGTCCCTTCACTTTCACGGATCAAACTTAATTACCTTCCAGTCCCCAGGTGCTGCAGGACCCTTTACGGGATTGGCGCTTAACCATGAACAGAAGGCACTATAATTTTCATCATTGCAAATTAAGTACGGTACTATGGCTACGAATATATATTCTCATTGCAATTAAGTACGGTATTATGGCTACAATTATAGATTTTCACGACTGCAAATTAATGATTAAATTGTATAAAACGATGAATTGTGGACTCTAACTTCAGTGTATGAAGTCAAATGAGAGCTGCGTCAGCGGCCATGAAGGTCAGATCACTAAGTAACGGAGGCCAGGTCACTGAGCCACAAAAGTCAGATCACTCAGCCAGGGAGTTCTAGTCACTAGTTTAAACAGTTAGGCCTTTCACCCCTGCTAGAAAGGAAGGAAGAAAAGGTTAACCAATAGAAATTTGATGTAAATCACATATCAAAGAAGCAAGTAATGAAACACGGATACTAAAAAAAATGGAAGACTTGTGTGAACTTACAGCAAAGATTTGCATTTAACTTAAAGACAAAAAAACTGTCAGACAACCAGAAAACTGAAAACGTGGCTACGCTATACAAGCAGTGAAATAGACGAAAGGGGCTGAATTACAGACCAGTATCACTGACGTGTATACTCTTCATGTACACTGGAAAAGGTATTGAGGAAAGGGTTGGTTGAGCACCTGAAGAGGAGGGACTTGGTGGCAGCAAACACCTGCAGGGATTAAGGGAGGAAAAGTTCTGCCTCTCTAGCCCCCTGAAGTGCTGGAACATAATAATGGAATTCAAGCACGAAAGACAAGGATATTCTTAGACTGCAGGGAAGAATTTGACACTGTACCCCACCAGACATTGATTCTTAAATTAGAGGAGTGAGCAGTGATAAAAGGTAATGTACTATAGTGTATCAAAGAATAGCTAAGGAAGAAAAAACAGAGAGTGATGGTAAAGGCAGACATTTCTGGATGGGAAAGTGGAAAAGTGGGGGTTCCCTTTCCATCAGTACTGCCACGATTACTATTCTTAATATGTATATGATCTGCTAGAAGGGAACGGAATTATACGAATCGTTGTTTGCCGATAACGTGTTAATGAAGCGCTAAACCCACGTGGGACATTTAGTTCAGGGTATGCTAGAACCTCAGTGAGAAGAATATAAGTGGAAGAGGACAAAGACAGCCTACATGAAGACTCGGACAAGCTGCAAGAGTGCTCAAACAAGTGGTTACTGGAGTTCAACCTAAATAAAGGAAAGGTAATGAACACTTGGGATGGGAAGAGAAGATAAGAAACGGAATACATCTTGAGAAGAGAGAAACTACAAATATCTCACACGGAGAAAGATCTCTGGGTGAACATCACACCCAATATATCGCCAGAGGTGCAGATAAATCACATATCCGGAGCATATACGAGGTAAGCTAATCGTAACTGTCATTAGGAACATTTTACACATGTTTCAGGCCTGCCTTGGAATGTGCAGCACCAGCATGGGTCCACACCTGTTCAAAGCATGAGCCAAAACTGGAGAAGGTCCAGAAGTTCGCAAAAAGACCAGACTCGGAACTGAGAGGATTGAGTCACGAGGAAACAAATTAAGGAAGTAAACCTGACGACTTTAGAAGAGAGGACTATGGTAGACATGATTATAAAGCAGAGCTGGGTGCTGAGACTCCACCCATCACCTTCCCAGTTACCCGCTATGTGTAGTGCGTTGCTTCATGATATTGCCACGAGTCGGCCTAGTGTGTAACACCTCTAACCCTCCCTCCCCTCCTGTAAGGGCAGTCAACCATCACAACTTACCTCTGTGGTCGCTCTATCACCACCTCAACCATGAGGCACCTGGTCACTCCATCTTACACACCCATGCATCTAATAATGTGAGAAGAGGCACATGTTTGGTGAGTGGAGCATATCGTGCCTTCAGTAACAATGGAGTCATTCACTCACACAGGTGTGCTCGGTCATATATGACTCTAGCAGAAAGCAGCTCAATTCCTACAAGTAGCTGAAACCTCTACTGGCAACCCAGTTAGTGGCAATGACCTCTAAGATCTTTTACAACTAGGACCCTATCTCGCACCCTAAAAGTAGTTCATTTACAAGCTGCACGTAAATTCACAAACCTCGAGCAGATGATTGTAAAGTATGACGATACGGACAATCTGTGGATAATGATACTTGTGTACACCGTTTCCCACCAAGGTAGGGTGGCCCGAAAAAGAAAATCTTTCACCATCATTCACTTCATCACTGTCTTGCCAGAGGCGTGCTTACACTACAGATTTAAAACTGCAAACATTAACATAGAAAAAAAGAAGAAAGCAACACAGTTAACCAATCAAGATATATGTATATACAAGGAAAGACAAAATCGTCCCCAGAGTTGCTGCCAGGAGATAAACAACCTGCCAGGGCGATTAGTTTTACTGACAATTCTACCACGAAGTCGTAAAATCGATAAGCATATTAAGAGTCACTGTGGCAGAATGGAAACATTTATTGAGACAGTCTTGTTTTGGTGATTTTTCATTCTGCCATAGTGTTTTTTTATCAACAATTCTACGATGACCATCACGTATCAATTACTTTTTTTTTAAGAGTCAGATAAAGTGAGTGTCATTCCCGTCAGGTTTCCGGGAGGTTACGCTGGAGCACGACCAAGAACATCAAAGGAAGGGTTAATCAAGTGATTGGCGCAGCCGCACAGATATTTTTTTAAGAGAAAAAAAATGTTCCTCAATAAGAAGTCTTCCTGGGTTAAATTAAAGCCGCTCGTCATTGCATCATTATTTGCCTTGATAAAGCAGGATGGGGACACTGCTTTACAAGGACACGCCAGCAAACATTAAGATATGTTAGAAAACGTTTCGGTCGTGTGACCAATGACCAAAAACCATCATAAATATATATATATATATATATATATATATATATATATGGTATTGTATACCATTCTTGTACATTCTTGTACATACAGAGGTTGAAAGACAGTATATATAGGTGGAGAGTGAGGTGTGAGTGACGCATGGTGACCTGAAGAATGCCATGTTGGGTTGAAGACAGGTAGACGGTGAGATCATGTGACTCCTGTGTTGCTGGGTGTTACGTTCTATTGTGTCGGTGACGGCGATTAGTAAGGCTTCCAGACACCGTCGGCGTCTAAGGTCTTGTTCGGTGAGAACGAGTTGTGCCTCATCCCAGTTCATCAAATGCCCCGTGGAGTCTCTGTGGAGGACACAAGCGTACCTTAAGTCGTCTCTGTTACTGGCACTTCGATGTTCGTTCAGGCGGACCGCAAGATCTCTGCCTGTTTCACCTAAATATATGTTAGAGGCTCTGTATGACTCGCTAGACTGTGTGTAACACACAACGCCAAACTGTGTATGATTCGCCAGACTGTGTATGCCCCAGGCTCTGTAAGACTCAGCAGACTGTAGGCTTCCACCCAGGCTCTGTGTAGCTCCCCTAGGCTCTGTGTGGCTCCCCATGCTCTGTATATCTCCCCATTCTCTGTATGGCTCCCTCAGGCTCTGTATGGCTCCTTCAGGCTCTGTATGGCTCCCCAGGCTGTGTGGCTCCCCTAGGCTCTGTGTGGCTCCCTAGGCTCTGTTTGGCTCCCCAGGCTCTGCATGGCTCCCCAGGCTCTGTATGGCTCCCCAGGCTCTGTGTGGCTCCCCCAAACTCTATATGGCTCCCCAAGACTCTTCATGCCTCCCCAAGACTTTGCATACCTCCCCAGCCTCTGTAAGGCTCCCCAAGATTCTGCATGCCTCTCCAGCTCTGTATGGCTCCCCAAGACTCTGCATTCTTCCCCGGGCTCTGTATGGCTCCCCAAGACTCTGCATGTCTCCCCAAGACTCTGCATGCTTCCTCAGGCTCTGCATGGCTCCCCAAGACTCTGCATGGCTCCCCAAGACTCTGCATGCTTCCCTAGGCTCTGCATGGCTCCCTAAGACTCTGCATGCCTCCCCAAGACTCTGCATGCTTCTCCAGGCTCTGTATGGTTCCCCAAGACTCTGCATGCCTCCACAGCCTCTGTATGGCTTCCCAAGACTCTGCATGCCTTCCCAGGCTCTGTATGGCTCCCCAAGACTCTACATGCTTCCCAGGCTCTGTATAACTCCCCAAGACTCTGTATGATTCTTCCGACATTTCCGGGTCATCGTGAAAATTTTAACAACTCAATGAGACCAAATGTCAAATTAAATCGTAAATTCTCAACGTTATTATGGAAAAAAATACATTGCAAGCACAAGACGAAGAGATAAGAGAAGTACACATGAGCAATCCTCACAGCAGTTACTTATTGCAATATTTACACAAACTTGACTTCAAACAAAACTCAACTTCAAAAGAGGAAATGCTCATGGTTTTGTAGTAGAGTCCTATGAAATATTTACAGGCTTCCTGGGAGCTTTTGCTCAGAGTCTCTGATGAATATTAATTACCAGTGAGATCTCATAGATTATGAAGGAACTATTGATGGAGTTACTACGTTTTTCCCTTATAAATGGTTTAAGAATCCAGAGAAAAGGAAAAACAGGGAGTGGTGTTCCTTAGTCTGGATTTGCTGCTGAGGTGCGCGAAGAGTCAGAGTAAGTTTAAATTTGGGAAATATTGGGTGAATATGACATGTGCATCGCATGGGTATCTTTATTACTAAGACGTTTCGCTATCCAGTGGCTACTGGCGAAACATATATACATATACATATATATATATATATATATATATATATATATATATATATATATATATATATATATATATATAAGTGCTGGATGTGTGCCAACATTTAAGAATATTTTACTACGAAATGTTATGGTCCTGGGACCTTATTCATGCCTATGATACAAAGAATATTAGTATTGTATTGTTCCACTCACGGCATTGTGGCGTCTTATTCTGAATGGTGTAATAGTAAATAAAGCCAAGACCCCTACGAGGGAAGAGCCAAGTGAGCACAAGCAACGTCAGGTGAGGTCGAAGATGAGCTGAGGTGAAGTCACCTGATGGCCGGGCTATGATGTCAGCGGAGCAGTGCATGGTCTGGGATCATGCGATCCAGGGTAGTGGAGATGTAGCTTACTGCTTTTTGTTCTGTCGTATTATAAAACTGGGATCAGCGATGCTTGCAGACACCATCGCTTTCTGAACTCAGGTTCGCTGATAATTTGCTGTGCCTCTTTACAGTTCATGTGGCCCTGAGCGTTCGTGTATATTGTGCAGGCACTGCCTTGGTCGCTTCTGCTGCATGCGTACCTGTGCTCACTCACCTGATCAACAAGTTCCATCAAGTTTCCTACATGTATTTCTCATTGTAGTCTCTAGATAAAATGCTTATACATGACCTAAGTCATCACACACCTCCCCTTCCCATCTTTTTTTTTTTTATCCAGGACTGCAGATGTGGGGTTCAGTCCATCCTGTGCACCACTACCACTGTATGGGCCACTAAGAACTTAGTACCCCCATGTGGTGGCACGACCGACAACATAACCCGGGTTCTCACCAGCAGCACCATCAACGTGGCTACTACTCACCACATCTATCAAGAACCTAACCAGGAAATGATCCATTATCTCTTTCCCCGGTTTCTGTTGAGGTCAACACAATTCCGTATGGATTAAGAGCCCTTCAGCAGCGTTAAAACACTCCCTCGATGGAGGTGCATGAAGAAGTTAGTGCTGGATGCTGGAAGGAATCTCTCGATCACCTTGCAGCAGAAAAGCCCAGAAAAATGCTTCCATAACCCACTGAAGGGTGACTGCTGGGTTGTTCATCCAGTATTGTTGAACAGGTGTGTGGTTTGATTATAATTTCTGTTTTACAGCCAATCTAACCACTTACCTTAGTGTCACTTTCTGCAGAACAGATTATTCTCTATTCTCAATCACAAACATTAATTAATTATACTTGTAACATGTTAGAAACTGATCGTGACGCGAGAAGTGATTCCACCAGCTGACCAGGAAAACAGTGCTCTTTAACTTGGTCTATAATAACTCCTTTAGAGCTGCCACAAACCTTGATTCACTAATGTTCTCGGTAACCCTGCAATGTAATGCAGATCACTTGCCTCCTTATCAGAAAGTGATCAGAATATCCTCATTGTAGCCTCCAAATTTTCCTTCTACGTGGCATGTAAGCCATAAATCGTAAGACAACTTCAAAATTGGCTAACAGTGCGTTGTTTTATGAATATTGGAAATGGGGTCCTTCTCTACGTGGTGCTTGTCAACAGGGAACGAACCCAACAGAATTTTGTTATGCTAACGGGAAAGAGGAATTCCATAATGTGTTGACGCAGTCAATCTACAATCTATCTTGTCGATATTTTGGGGGAAATTTTGAACAATCTTCAGCTTGAAAGAAAATATGCAAATCTGTTTTATCACCGAAATATCAAAGAACTCTAAGTTGAAAGAGTTGAAGGCAATAATTTGGTTTAATTGAAAGAGTTGAAGACAATAATTTGGTTTAATTGAAAGAGTTGAAGGCAATAATTTGGTTTAATTGAAAGAGTTGAAGGCAATAATTTGGTTTAATTGAAAGAGTTGAAGACAATAATTTGGTTTAATTGAAAGAGTTGAAGGCAATAATTTGGTTTAACTTCCAAGTCTGGATGCTGTGCTCGGGGTAAACGAAACCATTTACGGAAGCTACGGGATGAATTCCAGCGATGCTTTCCGGAGGCGGACTGGACAAGGGATGGGTTATCTTTCATCAGGAATCCACTCAAAGCAAATGTTAGTGTTCTAGAGGATTTTCAGGAGGAAATTTTGGATCTGACGTTAACCAGCAGTCGATCATGCAGAAATTTTAGGACATCATGACAGAGTTACGCAAATCTGTCAGCACATACAGACGGATTTCTTTCACCATTCACATCAACTTGTATATGTGAAACTGGATTTTCGTGTTCGTTGCACGTTAATTGCAAACAGGGGACTCGGCTTGCAGTGAAAAGCAATACTCGTTGTGCATTATAAGGCTCCACTTCAAATATTGAAAAGCTCGTCAGGGAGAAGAGAATCAAAACACAAAATTGTTAGTAAATCAATTTAAAACCAAAATGTCGTTGTCTACTCTTTTTATCATTACTCAAAAAGGCGGTTGTCCATGATTTGTTTGTTTGTTTGCTTGTTTGCTTGGCCTGCTGGTCCGTGACTGATCTAAAATACGTGTAATTGGTTACGACAAAATGTATAGTCCCTTTAGAAAGCTAAAATGAAAATTGCCGTACTCTCCACCACCCCCACAAAAACAGTTTACCAAAATACTTCACTCAAGCAGGAATACAGTGTCTAACCATTAGTTATGGAGGAGGTGCTAGTAGTTATGGAGGAGGTGCTAGTAGTTATGGAGGAGGTGCTAGTAGTTATGGAGGAGGTGCTAGTAATTATGGAGGAGGTGCTAGTAGTTATGGAGGAGGTGCTAGTAGTTATGGAGGAGGTGCTAGTAGTTATGGAGGAGGTGCTAGTAGTTCTGGAGGAGGTGCTAGTAGTTCTGGAGGAGGTGCTAGTAGTTATGGAGGAGGTGCTAGTAGTTATGGAGGAGGTGCTAGTAGTTATGGAGGAGGTGCTAGTAGTTATGGAGGAGGTGCTAGTAGTTATGGAGGAGGTGCTAGTAGTTATGGAGGAGGTGCTAGTAGTTATGGAGGAGGTGCTAGTAGTTATGGAGGAGGTGCTAATAGTTATGAAGGAGGTGCTAATAGTTATGGAGGAGGTGCTAGTAGTTATGGAGGAGGTGCTAGTAGTTTTTATGTAGGTGAGACCACCCAAGATCTGGACAATATTAGCGATGCACAAGTTCGCATACACAATGGATGAGATGTTCAACACGTACATAATGCACCATAGATCACATACCCACATTATGAGCTGAAATTGAGCACCTATGCCTAGAAAGTGAGAAGACCAAGCAACGAAGCTGCCACTATTCACCTCACTGACATTAAAGAACAAAATAGCAGATGTACATTCTGTCAAAACCATTTGTACGTATCTTTACTTTTGCCCGGTATCACCTGACCTCCAGATCCACCGACCTGACCATCAAAGTGGCCATCGAAGACCAACCCAAAGGGTTTCTTTCAGGCATATTGCAGTAAGATTAAGGAGGGGATAGGCCCACTTAAAAGTTGCTCAGTTCTTTTCAATCTTTACGCAGTCAGACACCAGCAAAATTCCAGAAATCAAATATTATATAGATCAGGACGAAAATAAGCTATGCAGGATCAAAACCACTAGTGACATGGTTCTGAGACAAATAGATTAAAACCAAACAGATCACCGGGCTCTGATGGACTGTCCTCAAGGATTATAGAAGAATTTACATTCTTAGCAATCCATTAGCTAGTCGTTCCATCAGACTGCTACAAACTGATATAGTGGCTAAGTGAAAAATGACAAATGATAAATTACAGATCAATTAACCTAACCTCCATTGTGGGTAAATTAATGGAAACAATTACTGCTGAGGCTAGTCGAAGCCCTCGAGAGACGCAAGTTGATCAGTGAATCTCAATACGGTTTTAGAAGGGTCATTCCTGCCTTAAAAATTTACTATTTTTTTTCATTAAGGTATTTTAGATGGTAGATCATAATAATGAATATGATATTGTGTATATGGACTTCAGAAAGGCCTTTGATCGAGTTCCACACAAGAGATTGTTGAAAAAAGTAGAGGCACACGTTACAGGAGGGGAATTTTTTCCTGGAGCGAGGCGTGTTTGACAGATAGGACAACAGACAGAGAATCTGGTACAAAAAATCACGGAGCCAACACTAGGACATATTTATTAGAAAACGTTTCAATACTGGGACCTTGATCACTTCTAACACACACAGGTTGAAAATAACTGATATACATTGACAAAATGCAGTGCGAGTGTCACATAGTGACTTAAAATATATCAGTAATAATTTTCGAGTTGAGATTAGTTAGTCATTTAAGTCACGTGATTCCTGTGTTTTGAGGTAGGTTGGGTTTTGCCTGGTTGAGTATCATGCATGCCAATATTTTTGAAATTCTGTAGTTTCCCATATTATGTTACCTGGTGTCGGTGACAGAGATTAGCGAGGCTTCTAGACATCGTCTGCGTCTAAGATCATGTTCGGTGAGAACGAGTTGTGCTGCATTCCAACACATCAAATATCCCCTGGAGTTCCTGAGGACGACACAGACGTTCTTTAAATCGTCCCTGTTGCAGGCGTTTCGATGTTCACTTAGGCATACCAAAATATTTCTACCTGTTTTTCCTACATATTTTTGAGTTAGTATCAGCAGGGGATGGTGTAGATGCCTGTTGTGGAAATTAGAGGAGTGGGGCCTCGCTTCGTAGTGACGTCTCTGACTGAGGAGGAATTCATATCGGAAACACTGATATTGCTTCTAGTTAGAATCTGGCGGGTATTACTGCCAACCTCACCAAATTATGTGTCTACTTATATTTCATCTTTCAACAATGAATTCTTCAAACAGAAATTCGGCTTCAGCATGGAAAGTCCACTCTCTCCAGTACTCACTAATCTATACAGAGAACACTATGAGACCAGCATCCTGCCCAGCATCAAACCACCAGACATGATCTGGTACAGATACGTTGACACATTCTTCCCTACTGTAACATTCCCTAGTGTTATCTTCACTACTGTAACATTCCCAAGTGTTATCTTCCATACTGTAACATTCCCTAGTGTTATCTTCCTTACTGTAACATTCCCTAGTGTTATCTTCCCTACTGTAACCATCCATTGTGTTATTTTTCCTAGTGTTATCTTCCCTTGTGTAAACTTCCTTTGTGTCATCTTCCCTACTATTATCTTCCATACTGTAACCTTCTCTAGTGTTATCATCCCTATTGTAACCTTCTCTAGTGTTATCATCCCTATTGTAACCTTCTCTAGTGTTATCATCCCTATTGTAACCTTCTCTAGTGTTATCATCCCTATTGTAACCTTCTCTAGTGTTATCATCCCTATTGTAACCGTCTCTAGTGTTATCATCCCTATTGTAACATTCTCTAGTGTTATCATCCCTATTGTAACCTTCCCTAGTGTTATCTTCCATACTGTAACCTTCTCTAGTGTTATCTTCCCTACTGTAACCTTCCCTAGTGTTATCTTCCCTAGTGTTATCTTCCCTAGTGTTATCTTCCCTAGTGTTATCTTCCCTAGTGTTATCTTCCCTAGTGTTATCTTCCCTAGTGTTATCTTCCCTAGTGTTATCTTCCTAGTGTTATCTTCCCTAGTGTTATCTTCCCTACTGTTATCTTCCCTACTGTTATCTCCGGACTGAAGATAATAACACAACGAATGTCTTTTGATAGTCATGTTATAATTATTATTATTATTATTACATTCATTGGGGAGCTTTAAAAACGTAGGGGTTACACGGCGATTAAGAAAAAGAGAAGGAACTCAGGGCTTTTGATTCAACATCTTGAATCTCGAGCCCTCTCACTGGCATCAAGGCACCTCCCCACCAGCGTGTAACACCTCCCCACCATCGTGTAACACCCTCACCAACA
>WNWK01000211.1:93832-193832 GCA_009830355.1 Cherax destructor | reverse complement strand
AGCAAGAGGAAAATAATGGGATATAAAGAGAGATGGAGAGAAAAAGAGGGAGTGATAGGGATTGTGCCTCTCCCAGGGAGAGAAGCAACGAATACACACAAGAGGCAGAGTGGAGTGGGTGTCTCACCTGCCCTCTCACCTCTTTTTCTCTCTCCCCCTCTCACCGCCTGTCTGTCTGTCTGTCTGTCTGTCTGTCTGTCTGTCTGTCTGTCTGTCTGTCTCTGTCTCTGTCTGTCTGTCTGTCTCTCTCTCTCTCTCTCTCTCTCGCTGAGTTACTTGCCTTCTTCCCCCTCTCACCTCTCCTTACTCACCTGACTCCTAATTAACACAGTAATCTAAGACAGGTGCTTTAGGGCCGATGAGGTCAAGGTATCTGCTTCAAAATAAAGACAATGTCTTAGAAAGATCATTTCTTAGGAAAGTAATTTCTTACAAAGTCGAAACTGACATACTAAACAGTTCAGCGCTTTCCCCTTAAAAGAAATGAACCCACCGGAGTCATACAGCGTTTAGGGAATGGGAGATAATGAAAAACAGAAAGACACAATACCGTGACTGGAACAATACACGAATAACCCGCACATAGGACAGAGGAGATTACGACGATGTTTTGGTTCGACTTGGACCGAAACTTCGTCGTAAGCTCCTCTTTTCTATGTGCGGGTTAGAGTTGGAGGTATCTTCCCGATACCTCCAGCTCTACATCTAATAACTCTCCTCTTCTATTTTTAACTGTCAAATTCATTCATTCCGAGGCTTTCTCAACTTATTAATTTCACTCCAAAAGTTTTTCTTATTCTCAGCAAAATTTGTTGACAGGATCTCACCCACCCTCTCATTTGTTCTCTTTTTACATTCCATCACCACTCTCTTAACCTCTCTTTTTCTCTCCATATATTCCTCCTTCCTTATATCACTTCTCCTTTGTAAAAGCCTCTCATATGCTATAATTTTCTCTCTTGCTACTCTCTTTACTTCGTTATTCCACCAATCATTCCTCTACCCCCCCGCACTCACCCTCATATATCCACTAACCTCTGCTGAACACTAACACTGCACTCTTAATTCTAACCCATACCTCTTCAACCTCATTGCCTATACTCTCACTAGCTCATCTTTCTTCCAATAGTTATTTGTATCTTATCCTAACTGCCTCCTCCTTTTGTTTATATACCTTCACCTCTCTCTTACTTTCTGATACCATTCTCCTTGTACTCCATCTACCTTTTACTCTCACTGTAGCTACAAATAAAAAAAAATCTGATGTATCTGTTGCCCCTCTACAAACATGCACATCTTCAGTTCTACCCATCAACCTTTTATCCACCAATATTTAGTCCAGCAAACTACTGCCATTACGCCCTATATCATATCTCGTTTCTTTTTCTTAAAATATGTATTACCTATTACCAAACCTCTTTCTATACAAAGTTCAATCAAAGGCCCCCATTATCATTCATCCCTGGCACTCCAAACTTACCTACCACACCCTCTATAACTGTTTCTCCCACATTGGCATTCAGGTCCCCTACCACAATTACTCTCTCACTTGGTTCAAAACTCCCTAAACATTTAACATCTCCCAAAATCGCCTGGCATTCTGACATCTAAGGAATCATTCAAGACTCTGTACATCGTGTACGTCAGGCCCAATTTGGAGTAAGCAGCACCAGTATGGAACCCACACCTGGTCAAGCACGTCAAGAAATTAGAGAAAGTGCAAAAGTTTGCAACAAGACTAGTCTCGGAGCTAAGGAATATATCCTACGAGGAGAGGTTAAAAGAAATCAGCCTGACGACACTGGAGGACAGCAGGGACAGGAGGTCATGATAACGACGTATAAATACTGAGAGGAATTGACAAGGTAAACAGGAGGGACAGAATGTTTCAGAGATGAGACACAGCAACAAGGAGACACAGTTGGAAGTTGAAGACTCATATGAATCACAGGGATGTTAGGAAGTATTTCTTCAGTCACAGAGTTGTCAGGAAGTGGAATAGTTTGGGAAGCGATGTAGTGGAGGCAGGATCCATTCATAGCTTTAAGAAGAGGTATGATAAAGCTCATGGCGCAGGGAGATTGACCCAGTAGCGGCCAATGAAGAGGCGGGGCCAGGAGCTATGAATCGATCCCTGCAACCACAACTAGGTGAGTACACATTGGTAAACTGAGAACGAAGCTTTGTGAAAGGGATACTTTTTTTTTATTCAGAAAATTGTAGAACAATGGAATGAAATAGAAGAGGTAGAGAGGGAGCAATTAGAAGACAAAACACTAAAGACGGAACACCACGAACATAACTCTGCTGCTACAGTTACAAATAGGTAATTACAAGTAGGTAAGCAGGGTAGATCACCTGCACGTACGGGGATTCTGGGATCCAAAAGTGAGGCATTGATCTTTTAGTGTGAGTGTGGCCAGTTGGCGGTGTGGGGGGGGGGAGGAGAGTTGGAGGTGTGTTGGGGAGAGTGGTGGGGGTTGGGAGAGTTAGGGAGAGTGGTTCAGGGGGGGGGGAGTGAGGGAGAGTGACACATCCCTCTCTCTCTCCGCTCTCCCAATCATGGTTACGACTGTGACCGAGGGCGGCGCTACAGGCGCTCCCATCACTCGCCAGCCGTGGCTTCTCCTGCCTCGGCTCAGCTTCTTCATGACTTTCCTTGTCGTTTGTGCAGTGCGGGTTGCTGGTGTGGGTGGCAGGGCGGTGGCGGCGAGGTGGCGGGCGGCAGCAACAGCCGGGGGGCGTCGGGCGCGGCCGATGGCACAGCGGCGGGCGTCATTGTACCTCAGGCAGCCTCGTTGGCCTCACCGATCACAATCGTCATGGAATCCAAGAAAAGATGGCGGACAGACACACATCTCACACAGTCGTAGAAACTCGGGGAAACGATTAATCCCTCAATTTACGAACTACAAGTCACCGTTTCATACGCCACGGCGGCGCATGTGCATGTCTGCTGCATGACATAGAGAATTTCTCCGTATGTTGTGCGATTTTGCGTATTTCGTTTATTGATCTCGGGATGCAAGGTGGTGGGAGATTCTGCGCCGATCACCAAAGTTTATACACATATTGCAATGGTAGTTTTGCAGATGGCGCGAGTGGCGGCTGCCCCAGCTGTGTCACCCTGAGTGGCGGCCGCTCCAGCTGTATCACCCAGCACTAAAGCTGCCACCGGAAGATGAGTGGCCGCAGAAAGTGAAAATAAGGGAGCACAAAAAATAAATAAAAAAAAGCTTTCAAAATTGTTTTAGTTTGCCTCGACTCTTCCCCGCCTGGGTAAATTATAATCACACACACACACACACACACACACTGCTCGCTGGTGTAGTCTTCACATTAATCCTAATTAATAAATCGCTTTTAACTCAACATCAAATAATTTATCAAAGTATGTACTGAACTCTGTCGAAGGTTCCTTACAACTTAAAGTTGAATACTGTGTTAGTAGCAGAATGTGTTACTTAAAGTTGAACACTGTGTTAGTAGCAGCATGTGTTACTTAAAGTTGAACACTGTGTTAGTAACCAGGCACGTGACCAGTGTTCAGTGCTTGCACCTGTCATATACACTAATTGTGTATCTCTCACAATTTATATATAGAACACCGGAACATCTTCCAATACGGCTACTATAATTATATATATATATATATATATATATATATATATATATATATATATATATATATATTGTTTGTTTTTGTTTTTCCCCTCAACAAGTCGGCCGTCTCCCACCGAGGCAGGGTGACCCAAAAAGAAAGAAAATCCCCAAAAAGAAAATACTTTCATCACCATTCAACACTTTCACCACACTCATACATAATCACTGTCTTTGCAGAAGAGCTCAGATACGACAGCTGAGAATTGTCCCTCCCAGCTGTCACTATCCCAGACCCCTCCTTTAAAGTGCAGGCATTGTACTTCCCATTTCAGTGTTCTAAAGAACTGCAATCTTTCCAGACTGCTATATATATTCATTATTAGTAGTAGTAGTAGTAATAGTAACACTAGTAGTAGTAGTAACACTAGTAGTAGTAGTAGTATTCCCCTGATAGTCGTACAGTACCTGAGGAATGGGAGATAATCATGCTTGATCTAAGGGGAAATAAGATCGAATTCCCTGTATCAAGATCCCTTCACTAACATCAAGGTACCCAGCGTATCTGGAGTCTACCTGATGGGCATATCCTAGTATTTTACACCAGCTTAATATCACTTTAGTAGGTCTGAATGTTATTGTTTATCTACCTTTTGGAATGATGATGGTGGCGGCTTCTTACATAGGAATGAGAATGATGGTGGCTTCCTTCCATAGGAATGATAATGATGGTGGCTTCCTTCCATAGGAATGAGAATGATGGTGGCTTCCTTTCATAGGAATGAGAATGATGGTGGCTTCCTTTCATAGGAATGATAATGATGGTGGCTTCCTTCCATAAGAATGAGAATGATGGTGGCTTCCTTTCATAGGAACGAGAATTATGATGGTTTCCGTCCATAGGAATATTCCCAGATAAATGTTATCAGCTCAATATATAGGACAAAGTATACGGTTTGACTTTGGTAAGCGCTTCAATTATCCAATATATGATAGCCTCGGCCCCAGGGGCTGGTGACCGTCATCTGTTTTAATTGCATTCCATACTTCCCAATCAGTGGCGTGTCAGCTAAATATCTTCTCTCTATATTATAGGCTTTGTATCACCCCTATGGACTACCTCTTCCCTATAACTATAATAATCTTCGTTCTGCACATTTGGTACTATTCTCTCATTCTGAGTAGATGATTCTGCGCCTACCTATTGTCATTTGGAAAAGTTGCCCCATGGTGGTTCCTGAAGCCCCCAATTTTTTATGGAAATTTGGATATATTATCAGTGGGCTGCTACCCTACTTCAAATAATAGTTCAATAAAGGGTTCAAAAGCTATCTATGTTTTCCTGTCATATTCCATCACACAAGATGGTCCACATAGACTAAGACACAAATTTATTTTCACGGGCTTCACGGGTCACAGTGTTTGTACTGGGATGGGTGACGTGGCCGTGCCTGCAGAAAGCCCATGGTATGCATTTCCACTGGGAGTCCAGAAATAATAATGATGGTGGTGCTGTGCGCTTCTGCCCGGCGACTGTTATCTTCCATACCTGACGTTCACTAGTTTCTGTAAGTGGAAGCTTCTTGCGACAGTTTTCACGCCTCCTCCATGGTGAGCTGAACAGAACACGATAGGAGAGACCCTGGAGGTGGGTGAGCAGGAATGTGGGGACAGGGCAAGAATAGGTTGGTGAGAGGAAAGGTTGTAGTCGTGTGTGGTGCCCCCAGCTGTTGTACCACCAACTGTTGTATCACCAATTGTTTTACCCCCAACTGTTGTACTCCCAGCTGTTGTACCACCAACTGTTGTGCCACCAACTGTTGTGCCACCAACTGCTGTACCCCAACTGTTGTACCCCCAGCTGTTGTACCGCAACTGTTGTACCACCAACTGTTGTACCACCAACTGTTGTACCCCAGCTGTTTGTACCCCAGCTGTTTGTGCATTTTTGGGTCTTCAGTTAACTTTGCAGCAACTGCAAACTGCTCCGTGTGCTCCTTGAGTTTCTATATGAAATTGGTACTACATCTTTTGCAGCATTTTTTTGATTTTCTATTTCTCTTATTTTCTAGAGAAGCGTTGACTGCTGCTATTGTGGCTACTGTTGCGGGTGATGTGGCGGCTGCTGCTGCAAATGTTGTGTCTACTTCTGTAGGTTGCAGTGGCTACGTCTTCAATAGGTGACTGTTGCAGTGGCTGCCTCTTACTGCTGCTACACATGTTCTTGAGTGGCTAAAGATGAGTTTCTCCCCACACAACACTTGGAAGCTGGCGTCTGCTGTGTATGTCTGGTGTTGCTTCAACCTCTTACCAAGTAGACCGAGTCTTGGGCATACTAACCCCACGTCATTTGACTGAACACCGGGTCGCGGGGGCGATGATCTGCACAACCGTAAGCAGGTTGGTGCTCTGCTCTCCTCAGCAAACGAATGTGTTTTTTTTTCGGTCAAAAGTCTATTTACATGTTCTTGGTGTTTGGGATCAAATGAAAGCACGAGAACTGTAGTTCAGATGATGATAGCTCCAGTGCTCTTCAAGGGAGGTAGGTGCCTTGATGCCGGTGAAAGTTTGAGGATTCAAGAGACTGGAGCCTCCCTCTCTTTCCTACGGTTTAGCACTTCCATATAAATACAATGACTTCTGATAAATTAGACACACGTGCAACACTTAGGTACCCAAGTATTGCATATGTGTCTAATTTATCAACTTGTCGGTTCTCTGAACCATTTATCTACAAAATGACTTCTACCTACACCGCTATTGCCCTGCTCTCCCTACTCCTCTCGACCCTCACAACTTCCTCTGCCCAAATCCCCCGCTCTCTACCCGCACCCCTGCCCCCTCTCTGAACCCACTTCCCCTCCCCTCGTGCTGTAGCGGCTCCCAGAGAAAATACCCACAACTCTGCTCCCGCACCAAGCCAAACACTCTTCCGCACTCTGCCACGCCTGCCACGCGACTCTCACCCTCACGCCCTGGCGCCCCAAGGCCCACATTGGCACGCCCCGGGAGAGAGCATTACCCTCTTAGTTGGTAAGCTCCATTTCCTGCAAGAAGAGGCCGCCAGGATTATAATCGCTAACGAAGATGCAGGAGTCTCGCGCCCTGGCCCTCCCTCCGCCCTTCCCGCCCGCTCTCTACCCCTATTTTTGCCTCTCGCAGCGATAATAAGGGAAAAATATTGCGGTGTAGCGGGGGTGGAATCCCCAGGGGGAACCCCAGGAGGAACCCCAGGGGCAACCCCACTTGGCTGGCCGCAAGCAACCACCCTCGAGTGAACGTTTTTTAGAGACTTCCAGTTACAGGACCAAGTTTTCCACCCACCAGGAGGCAAGCTAGTGTAGTCCTCCTCGACCTCCTCCTCCTCTTCCTCTTCCTCTTCTCTTCTCCCTCACTCCTAGTACCTTAACCATACTTCTTTCTTTTTTTCCTCGTTCCAATCGCATTTCCCTTATTCTTTCTCTCTTCTCCCTCTCTCATAGTACCTTATCAATCTTCTCCATATTTCCTATTTTTCCTCCTCAAGCTTTTCTCTGCACTGTCCTCTTTCTTGTCCTCTCTACTTCTTTCCTCTTCCATTTTTCCCTTTTTCTCGGCTTCACCGGGAGAATCCCTGCCCCTCCTCCCTCGTACATACAAAGTCACCTACTCTGTTTTCTTCTGAAAAAAAAAATCTTACAGACTGATATATTTTTTTTTTCATTGACAATATAAAATGTTTTATTTTTGGAACAAACTTAGAAACCTCACCTAACCTAATCTAACCTAACTTAGAAACCTCGCCTAATCTAACCTAGCCTAACTTAGAAACCTCGCCTAACCTAACCTAACTTAGAAACCTCGCCTAACCTAGCCTAACTTAGAAACCTCGCCTAACCTAGCCTAACTTAGAAACCTCGCCTAACCTAACCTAACTTAGAAACCTCGCCTAACCTAACCTAACTTAGAAACCTCGCCTAACCTAGCCTAACTTAGAAACCTCGCCTAACCTAGCCTAACTTAGAAACCTCGCCTAACCTAGCCTAACTTAGAAACCTCGCCTAACCTAGCCTAACTTAGAAACCTCGCCTAACGTAACCTAACCTAGCCTAACTTAGAAACCTCGCCTAACCTAGCCTAACTTAGAAACCTCGCCTAACCTAACCTAACTTAGAAACCTCGCCTAACCTAACCTAACCTAGGCTAACTTAACTTAGAAATATCACCTAATCTAACTTAAACTAGCTTAATTTTTTATACAATTCTGCTATGTATGGCATAGATCATTTTAAATTGATTTAATATTGCTCCAAATCAACGATTTATTTTCTACGTTATATTCAGATTGATTTCTGCTGATGTATGGCAAAAACCAATTTTCATCCTGCTAATTCGGCAAACAACATTCCTGCCAAATAGGCCAAACTCGGGGATTTGGCTTAATCGGCACGACATATATATAGCAAGCCGCAGACGAGCGATATCATATGGAAAGATTTAATGTACGGCCAGAGGAAGGTTACGCACGCTGACTCCCAGTGAGAACAGCAGTAGCAGCACGTCAAGGTACACAGTTCTCTACCCACTATGCCACACCATACACAGCTGGGAACAAAACAAGAGCTTGGAGTCAACCCCCAACCCCTCAGAATCAGCGACTCTGAGCAAGTGGAAAGAGTTATTTCATCTCCACTCCAGCGAGAGATTTTAGAACTTTTACCAATCTGCAGACGACAGAAATTGTATACAAACATTTCATATCAAGTTAGAGGAGCCTCGAAGCTGCTCCCCATGATTCCCCATGCGAGGAGCAAGTCGAAGTACACAGTACTATACTCACCAAGCCAGACCACACAACTGGTTACCCAGCAGAAGTTAGGCATATTCCCGTAGGCTATGCGTGTCATAACGGGAGACTTAAATGCCGGGGGAAAGGACCTAGTAGGTCCTTCTTCTGTATTCATTTACTATTAAAGTCAAAGAAGAATACTTTGAAACGGGAGTGTATGTGTGTGTAGTACAGACGATAGAAATAATTAACTGTTAATGTTATGAGTAAAAAGAAACTGGATTTTTAAGCCATAATTGAAACAAAGGTAAAAGGGAGAATTTCTATGGAGAGAAGTAAATGGGATTAAGTCGGGTGTATCTGAGAGAATCAGAACCAAAGAAGGTGTAGCAGTAATATTAAATGATCAAACATGGAAAGAAAAATGGGATAACAAATGTACAAACTCAAGAATTATGCTAGTTAGAATAAAGATGGAATGCGAGAAGTGGGTTATGGGAAGAGGGGAGGGGAAAGGGATTTTGGGAGATGCTAAGTGAATGTTTATTGAGTTCTGAGCCAAAGGAGAAAATTATTGTTCTGAGGGACCTAAATACTAAAGTAGGGGAGAGAGATGAATATGGTGTAATAGGAAAGAGGTTTGGTATTAGGTAATATATACTGAGAAAAAGATTACAGACATGAGAGACATGATACGGAACGCAACGAGAGCAGTTTGACAGACGATGTATTGTTAGATAAAGGTTAATAGGTAGACTTCTGGATGTACATGATTTTTTAGAGCGACAAATGTGTGAATATTATTTAGTGGTAGCTATAGTAAGGGCAAGGGGTAGATGGAGTACAAGGAGACTGGTAGTTGTAATGGAGAAGTGGAAATAAATTAAATAAGGAGACAGTTTCGTTAAGATATAAACAACCAGTGGGGAGAAGGTGGTGATTGAGGAGGTCTTAAGAATGCATTGCTAGAGTATGTAGCAGAGGCTTGTGTGGATGGAGGTCGCAAGAGGTGGAATGATGAAGTTATGAGGGTGGTGATCTGTATCTGGTGAGGAAAAAAAAAAGAAAATAGTACACGAGAGGTTTTTACAATGTCATAATGATAGAGTGTATGGAGAGGAAGAGGAGTTAAAAAAATTGGTGAGGGAGTGCAACAGAAGAGCCAGTGAGAGAATGAACGTCTCTTTATAAGCAAATTTTGCTGAGAATAAGTTGTAGTTTCGGAGATCAATAATGTGAGGAATCTTAGAGAGCAAATAGACTTAGCAGGTAAGAACGAAAGAGGGAAGATGTTAGATGTGGAGGTGGAGGTGCTATAGTGGAAAGATTGGAGAGGATACTTTGACGAGTTGTTGAATGTTAGTGATGCAGGAGACAGTGATTTCTGGCATGACGCAGATAACACTGTTCAGGAAATGGACAGTAGCCTTCACCCGTCCTAATAACTATGTCACACTTTCACACAGGGGTTTGGAGCCCATTTCTACATTAGGTTAAGTTAGGTTGCAACGGAAAAAAAAGTAAATAAAAGATAAAAAAAAAAAAAAACAGTCTGCCGCACGCACGGAAAACAGGGAGCCACCGAGCGCGTGGCTCATCAGTGAACATGTAAATGGACAGTACTTAAGTAAGGGTCAGGAGCTGTTTCATGCATTAATAGATTTAAAAAACATATATGACAAGGTGGGTAGGGGAGCCATGTGGCAGATGTTGCAAGTGTATGGAATAGGTGGCAGGTTATTAAAAACACTTAAGAGTTTTTTATGCCCCAGAGAGAAAAAGATCTAGAGTTAAAGATTTCCATCCCCATGTGGCTTCTTCTGAATATATATATATATATATATATATATATATATATATATATATATGGTAATAAGCGATGGTTGGAGAGGTGAACCGTGGTGCTGTCAAAGAGCAGGTCCAGCGCTGCATCACTGGGCTACAAGGCTTTCAATAAGAGGAATTCACAGAAAGCACTTCTGGGACATTTCTGAGTCAGTGGCCACGAACTGTAACCCAACTTCTCTTCTCACATCCACAGAAGCTTCCATATCGGATCTACATATTCTCATTCCTCAAAGCCATATAATCCATAAACTCAGTCTAAGTCGTAATGATTGTCACTGACTCAACAGAAGGATAGACTATCTTACCTCTATTAGGTAGAATTAAGCAATGTCTTGCAATGTAAATTTTAGCAAAATTATTAAGATATCGGCTTTTTCTGACCTGGACAACAAGACTCGAAGAAGAAAACATTTACTCACTAACCGTCTTGTAAGATGTATATAAGTGTTACAAAAATTATATTCCGTACCAACATGCAGGCATTACTCACAACTTTGCAGGCATGTATAAACTTATTGCAGGCATGTACTTCCACCAACTTATTGCGGACTGTACTTCCACCCAACTTAGTGCAGGCACTGTATTTCCACTTGCGGCACTTACTTCCCACCCAACTTATTGCAGGCACTGTACTTCCCACCCAACTTATTGCAGGCACTGTACTTCCCACCCAACTTATTGCAGGCACTGTACTTCCCACCCAACTTAGTGCAGGCACTGTACTTCCCACCCAACTTATTGCAGGCACTGTACTTCCCACCCAACTTATTGCAGGCACTGTACTTCCCACCCAACTTAGTGCAGGCACTGTACTTCCCACCCAACTTATTGCAGGCACTGTACTTCCCACCCAACTTAGTGCAGGCACTATACTTCCCACCCAACTTAGTGCAGGCACTGTACTTCCCAACAGTGCGACTTCTTCCACCCAACTTAGTCAGGCACTATACTTCCCACCCAACTTATTGCAGGCACTGTACTTCCCACCCAACTTAGTGCAGGCACTGTACTTCCCACCCAACTTAGTGCAGGCACTATACTTCCCACCCAACTTAGTGCAGGCACTGTACTTCCCACCCAACTTAGTGCAGGCACTATACTTCCCACTTCTAAAACTCCATGTCCAGATACCCTATTCCCCTGAATCCTTTCATAAATATTACATTGCGCACACTCCAACAGAACACCAAATCTCCAAAATTGTCTCCATACCGATCTAGCACGTCGCCGTCCAACCCTTCATCAGATATATATATATATATATATATATATATATATATATATATATATGTATATCACCTGCGTTTTAATAAAACGATCCGCAGGGAAGTTTTTAAGAAAAAAGAAACGGGATGGTAAAGGACAAAGCCCAGCGTGCGCCTAACTTTATTGGGAAAATATATAGAAAAATACCAGAGCTTGTGCTGACCAAAAACGTGATAGTTTGAAACAAGGAAAAAATAGCCAGGGTGCGGGGGGATGGAAGGCAGAAAAGAATAACAATGTAAACCCGTGGAAATTGCAGATTCTTACGACTAATAATTATTATGATGATGAAAGTAGTGTCAACAGTAATTATAACAATAATAATAATTAAAATAATCTCAATATGTGAGGGAGGACAGCTTGGGTTCAGTTTTCGTAACGTATGGACGTAAAAAAAAAATAAGCTAAAAGATGAAAAGGTACACAGCTAAAGGCAAATATTAAAATAAATCGTGGTGAGAGGAAAAGAACTGAGACAGAAGAATAATTCATGAGATCGAGAGGTTTATGTGGGGGGGGAGGGAGGGGGAGGGGCGAGACGTCTGTCGTGGGTCTGGGAGGAATAACGAGATGTGGTCACACAAGAGGACTGTTCCTGGTGGGACTCTGCACGAGAGAGAGCAGCGTAAGCATTAGTCTTAGCAGCGAACCTAATTATAAAGACGAAGACGGTCTAATAATATTTTTTCCTCTTTGATGTTGTTTATCAGAACGAGACCAAACTCGGCGGCTCTCTCACCATAACACTAAAAAGATAATGGCAGAGCCTGGCAGTTCTTATTAGAGGCATTTAGACGCTCAAGGGTAAACAAACAAACGACAGATCAATACACTTGAAGGATATTTGCTATGAATATTTCTGCGAAAACAACGCAGACATAAGTCTGCCTTACGATGGGACTTTGTTGTCCAAATAATCGGTGATACGAATGACTCAGAGACCTTCAATTATAGTCGATTTTGGGCTAAGATTGAAAATACTCCAGGGGCACCAACCGTTCGGAAGTGTTTAGTGAGCTTGTTGTATCACAATACCTTGTGGACAAGCTATCGTACATCGTCGTTGTATGCAGTGCAGCCTAACTATTCTGTATGTTCTTCGTATTGTGCTACATAACGCGTGAATTATCATGCATCGCTTCTGAACTACGAGTGTGTCAAAATGACATCTCTAAGATGCTGTTTAAGAAACCCAGAATGATGAACTTCTAAATAACTTTCACCGTCAGTAATGTTAAAGGCTCAGATGTAGTGAGACATCCGATGTTCTCTTGAATGTAGACTACAGCAGCGTCGAGCAATATCCTGGCAGGTGACATACACTAAACACTGTAAACTTTTATAATTATTAAACATTTGTGATAACAAATTTATGATAAGTTATGACGCGAACTCTTAATGTTAACTCAGATTTTTTTTTTCCAAAATTGTAATGATCTTTAAAGCGATGATAACCTATAAATTTTATATTGACTAAAAAACTAGTGATCATAGGAGTCTATTTAAGACCCTTTACTTTCCTCAAAGAGGAATGTAACTTAGCCTATGGCTATATCTATGAAGATCTTGCATATATTAACGAAGAGAACTGCAATCATAAATACTGAAAAAGCTTGCCAAAAACATATATTCCTCGCAGAGATATTAAACCCAAGAAAAAAGGATCCCAAAAGAATGAAGACTAAAACACAGCTTCTAATTTATAGTCGCATCAGAAAGAACGCTCACTTTATGGACCAATAGGTTCATATTAAAGAATTTGAAAACAGGAGGATGGAAAACTACAGTAAATGATTCTGCTAAAACAAACAGAAAGGACTGATAGCTCTAATTAATTGATGGCTCTACTTAATTGATGGCTCTACTTGTTTGAAGGTTCTCTTTTATTGATGGCTCTACTTAATTGATGGCTCTACTTAATTGATGGCTCTACTTAATTGAAGGCTGTACTTAACTGATGGCTCTACTTAATTTATGGTTCTACGTAATTGAAGGCTCTAGTTAATTGAAGGCTCTAGTTAATTGAAGGCTCTAGTTAATTGAAGGCTCTAGTTAATTGAAGGCTCTAGTTAATTGATGACTGTACCTAACTGATGGCTCTTCTTCCTTGATGGCTCTGCGTGACTGAGGTCTTCCTGTAGTTTCTTGACGTCCTACGTCTAGGCATGATCAAGATGTCATCTACATATCGGGGCCAAGTGATGTTTGGACTATGCTAGAAAATCAGCCTCAAGAAGTGCCGTAAGTTGATTTAGAAATATGTTTGGCTAAGAAGCCTACCAGGGGGGATGTTTGACTTATATACAACCACTACTTATTTAAAGGTTTGCTTTTAGGCAGAAATTTGGAATGAAAATTGGCAACCCATTTAGTACAGTACTTGCTAGCATATTTATTGAACTCTTTAAAAAACGGTGAGATTTGCTAGCATTGCATTAATTGGCCCCCGTTATGTACACGACATCTCTAACATAACACATCCAGACGTATGACAAACTTTCATTTCTCGATGTGCTTCTGAGAAAATCAGGAGAGAATATATTAATGTATTGCAAGTCCACAGATAAAGACGACCTTGTGCATTTATTATCCCAGCCATGACACCAAAACGAAGCGTGGGATGGTAACTCGATTTTTCCTCTGAGTCATTAGGATTTGTAGCACGGAGAATCTTGAATAATTTTCATGCAGATGAGTATTCACCAATTAATACTTTCTGACATTCTTTATTAACAAGAGCACACAAGAGGCCTAGTCAAAAAAATATTTTTCAGACTTTAGCCCAGGGTAAGATCATAGTCGTTACTACTACTACCACCACTACCGTCAAGGATCTCACCAGAAATAAACCAGAACACGATCCAATGATCGAGTTTACCTGCTCCCATGTGGAAGCTGCAATAAGGTTTACACTGGACAGACTTCTACATAAATGTTTGGATATCAGTCAGGGATCAGATATGTGCCTGAAAGGGAGAGAATATAACCATCACTTGCATTATACAAGCAACTCACAAGGACATATCTTGAATTGAAATGACACCAAAATACTCAAAAAGAAAGGAGAACTCCAGAGATGTAGATGTTTAGAGTCATAACAGTCGAGTCGGTAGCGTAGAGAGTTAGTTATAACTGTTTATCAGTTTTCTCGACACGTATATATTTAAAATATAAATTATATATATATATATATATATATATATATATATATATATATATATATATATATATATATAGATAGATAGATAGATAGATAGATAGATAGATAGATAGATAGATAGATAGATAGATAGAGAAGCTCATTAAGTCAAACCTATAGTCTCTTGCGACTTCTCTCGTGTTATGGTCGATTTGTATTTTTTCTTTGATTTTTTTTTTTTAGCGACTTCGATCTTGCTGTTTAATAATTCACAAGCGGACCCCACAGATTTCTCACGATGGTCCTCTCAAGTCTTGAGGCCAGACTTCATATTAGGAGGTATAAGCGAGGGAGTGAGATTTTCTGAGCCTCGAGATTTATTTTTTGTAGCGCGAGACTTTCTGAGCTGCGAGACTTTCTCTGGTGCGAGATTTTCTCAGTTGAGAGGCATTCTGATGTGAGAGGTTGAGATGCCAGACTTTCTTAAGTATGAAACATTGAGGTGCAAGATTCTGAGATGCGAACCTATCTGAAGTACGAGACATTTTTGAGATGCGAGACTTACAAATGTGATTATATATATATATATATATATATATATATATATATATATATATATATATATATATATATATATATATATATATGTGTGTGTCTGTGTCTGTGTGCAGAACAACCACTGAAAAAATAGTGAAACTCCAAGCGCTTTCGTGATTTCTCTCATTATGTTAGAAATCACAAAAGCGCTTGGAATTTCACTTTTTTCACAGTGGTTGTTCCGCATGTTGTGATATCACTTGTTTATTGTGATCTTATTGCATATATAGGTCTTAAGGGTCGTCCTCCCAAGCCACCAATAGGAGATGGTGAGCTATTCCTGACAGGCCAATCACATTACAGCTCTAGCCTCGAGAGGCACACAGACGCTCCTTATAGGATAATAATAATAATTATAATAATAATAATAATAAAATTAAAATAAATCAACATAATAATTTTATTTTTTTTTATTTTTTTATTAACACATCGGCCGATTCCCACCAAGGCAGGGTGGCCCGAAAAAGAAAAACTTTCATCATCATTCACTCCATCACTGTCTTGCCAGAAGGGTGCTTTACACTACAGTTATAAAACTGCAACATTAACACCCCACCTTCAGAGTGCCGGCACTGTACTTCCCATCTCCAGAACTCAAGTCCGGCCTGCCGGTTTCCCTGAATCCCTTCATAAATGTTACTTTGCTCACACTCCAACAGCACGTCAAGTATTAAAAACCATATGCCTCCATTCACTCCTATCAAATACGCTCACACATGCTTGCTGGAAGTCCAAGCCCCTCGCACACAAAACTTCCTTTACCCCCTCCCTCCAACCTTTCCTAGGCCGACCCCTACCCCGCCTTCCCTCCACTACAGATTTATACACTCTCAAAGTCACTCTGTCTCGTTCCATTCTCTCTACATGTCCAAACCATCTCAACAACCCCTCCTCAGCTCTCTGGACAATCGTTTTGGTAATCCCGCACCTCCTCCTAATTTCCAAACTCCGAATTCTCTGCATTATATTCACACCACACATTGACCTCAGACATGACATCTCCACTGCCTCCAGCCTTCTCCTCGTTGCAACATTCATCACCCATGCTTCACACCCATATAAGAGCGTTGGTATAACTATACTCTCATACATTCCCCTCTTTACTTCCATGGACAAGGTTCTTTGTCTCCACAGACTCCGAAGTGCTCCACTCACCCTTTTCCCCTCATCAATTCTATGATTCACCTCATCCTTCATAGACCCATCCGCCGACATGTCCACTCCCAAATATCTGAATACATTCACCTCCTCCATACTCTCTCCCTCCAATCTGATACCCAATCTTTCGTCACCTATTCTTTTTGTTATCCTCATCACCTTACTCTTTCCTATATTCACTTTCAATTTTCTTCTTTTACACACCCTACCAAATTCATCCACCAACCTCTGCAGCTTCTCTTCAGAATCTCCCAAAAGCACAGTGTCATCAGCAAAAAGCAACTGTGACAACTCCCACTTTGTATTTGCTTCTTTATCTTTTAGCCCAACACCTCTTGCCAAGACCCTCGCATTCACTTCTCTTACAACCCCATCTATAAATATATTGAACAACCACGGTGACATCACACATCCTTGCCTAAGGCCCACTTTTACTGGGAAATAGTCCCTTCCCTCCTACACACTCTAACCTGAGCCTCACTATCCTCATAAAAACTCTTCACTGCTTTCAGTAACCTTCCTCCTATTCCATACACCTGCAACATCTGCCACATTGCCCCCCTATCTACCCTATCATACGCCTTTTCCAAATCCATAAATGCCACAAAAACATCTTTACCCTTATCCAAATACTGTTCACCTATATGTTTCACTGTAAACACTTGGTCTACACACCCCCTACCTTTCCTAAAGCCCCTTGTTCATCTGCTATCCTGCTTTCTGTTTTACTCTTAATTCTTTCAATAATAACTCTACCATACACTTTACCAGGTACACTCAACAGACTTATTCCCCTATAATTTTTGCACTCTCTTTTGTCCCCTTTGCCTTTATACAAAGGAACAATACACGCTCTCTGCCAATCCCTAGGTACCTTACCCTCTTCCATACATTTATTAAATAATAGCACCAACCACTCCAAAATTATATCCCCACCTGCTTTTAACATTTCTATCTTTATCCCATCAATCCCAGCTGCCTTACCCCTTTCATTCTACCCACTGCCTCACGAACTTCCCTACACCCACAACTGGCTCTTCCACACTCCTACAAGATGTTATTCCTCCTTGCCCTACACACGAAATCACAGCTTCCCTGTCTTCATCAACATTTAACAAATCCTCAAAATATTCTCTCCATCTTCCCGATACCTCTAACTCTCCATTTAATAACTCTCCTCTCCTATTTTTAACTGTCAAATCCATTTGTTCTCTAGGCTTCCTCAACTTATTAATCTCATTCCAAAACTTTTCTTATTTTCAACAAAATTTGCTGATAACATCTCACCCACTCTCTCATCTGCTCTCTTTTTACATTGCTTCACCACTCTTTTAACCTCTCTTTTTCTCTCCATATACTCTTCCCTCCTTGCATCACTTCTACTTTGTAAAAACCTCTCATATGCTAACTTTTTCTCCCTTACTACTCTCTTTACATCATCATTCCACCAATCGCTCCTCTTCCCTCCGCACCCACTCGCCTGTAACCACAAACTTCTGCTGAACACTCTAACACTACATTTTTAAATCTACCCCATACATTTTCGACCCCATTGCCTACACTCTCACTAGCCCATCTATCCTCCAATAGTTGTTTATATCTTACCCTAACTGCCTCCTCTTTTAGTTTATAAACCTTCACCTCTCTTTTACTTACTGATTCTATTTTCCTTGTATCCCA
Source organism: Cherax destructor (assembly GCA_009830355.1). NCBI lineage: Eukaryota > Metazoa > Arthropoda > Malacostraca > Decapoda > Parastacidae > Cherax > Cherax destructor. The sequence goes on along the minus strand of WNWK01000211.1, from coordinate 175,776 downwards.
TCTACCTTTTACTCCCACTGTAGCTATAACTAAAAAGTGATCTGATATATCTGTAGCCCCTCTATAAACATGTACATCCTGAAGTCTACTCAACAGTCTTTTATCTACCAATACATAGTCCAACAAACTACTGTCATTACGCCCTACATCATATCTTGTATACTTATTTATCCTCTTTTTCTTAAAATATGTATTACCTATAACTAAACCCCTTTCTATACAAAGTTCAATCAAGGGCTCCCATTATCATTTACACCTGGCACCCCAAACTTACCTACTACACCCTCTCTGCATGTTTCTCCCACTTTAGCATTTAGGTCCCCTACCACAATTACTCTCTCATTTGGTTCAAAAGTTCCTATACATTCGCTTAACATTTCCCAAAATCTCTCTCTCTCCTCTACACTCCTCTCTTCTCCAGGTGCATACACGCTTATTATGACCCACTTTTCGCATCCGACCCTTATTTTAATCCACATAATCCTTGAATTTACACATTTATATTCCCTCTTTTCCTTCCATAACTGATCCTTCAACATTATTGCTACCCCTTCCTTAGCTCTAACTCTCTCAGATACTCCTGACTTAATCCCATTTATTTCTCCCCACTGAAACTCGCCTACCCCCTTCAGCTTTGTTTCGCTTAGGGCCAGGACATCCAACTTCTTTTCATTCATAACATCGGCAATCATCTCTTTCTTATCATCCGCACTACATCCACGCACATTCAGACAACCCAATTTTATAAAGTTTTTCTTCTTCTTGTTTTTAGTGGATTTGTACAGGAGAAGGGGTTACTAGCCCATTGCTCCCGGCATCTTAGTCGCCTCATACGACACGCATGGCTTACGGAGGAAAGATTCTTTTCCACTTCCCCATGGACAATAGAGAAAATAAAAAGAACAAGAGCCATTAAGAAAAAGAAGAAAAACCTAGATGTGTGTATGTATATATATGCATGTGTATGCCAGTGTAGTGTGACCTAAAGTGTAAGTAGAAGTAGCTAGATATACCTGTTATCCAGCGTGTTTATGAGACAGAAAAAAGACACCAGCAATCCTACCATCATGTAAAACAGTTTCAGGTTTCTGTTTCACAGTCACCTGGCAGGACGGTAGTACCTCCCTGGGTGGTTGCTGTCTACCAACCTACTACTGTCAAACATAATAATAGCTGTTATTAAAACAGAGAACGTGGTAAAAATATTAATGTGTTTTAGAAAAAAATTAATTGCTTTAAAGGATCCTCTATGCTCCATTTTCTGATTCAAAGTTTTTAGGATGTGGAATCCTCCTTCAACGTAACGTAAATAATCCTTCAGATAGCCGCCACGCCTCAAGAAGCAAGATAATTACAAAATCCTTTCCAAAACTAAAAGCAACAACATCAAAATATAATTTTTTCTTTCGTCCTTCAAGCAGCAACAGCAGCAGCAGCAGCAGCACAGCAACACAGCAACATACAAAATGAATCCCATAAAGAACAGCAGGATCCTAGAGTTCTTTCTCCGACGGACAAAAAAAACACCAGGCTCCCGGAACTCTTCCTTCGTCCTTCTAGGAGGCGGCTCTCATCCTTCAAGAGAGAGAGAGCAGCATCTTCTTGAATGCTCGCAGCATCCGAATCCTCTTTATCCCTGATCAGTCCTCATCTCTTTCAGAAGCTCAGCTGTTCCCCGCACGTCTCCAGAAATAATGGCTCACTTTGCCGGCGTCTCTTTGTAGCGCTCTCCTCCCTTGTGTCTTGCGGCGGCTTATAATGAGCTCAGTCTCCAGCATAAACCTTCCCCGTGCCGTCTTATCGACAAACAAATTTCCCCCCCCATCCAAATCCTGCAGTGTGGGTAAAAAGGTCACATTTACATGCAGGCAGGAACCCATCTGTACGTAATGTATTGGTCCCGACTTCCCAACTTGAACAATAACCGTAATGATCCTATTTGGAGAGCGGCGAGCATCGAGCAGACCTGACATAATGGTATCGGATGCGGCGCAAGGGGGATCCAGAATCCGTTTGTAAGGGATTTGGATCACAAGGAGTTGGGGAAGAAAACGGATTGACGGAATAAGTGATGCACGGCTGACAATTTATTGCATTATTATACGTCGCAGAGCTGAGGTGTATTTATTTATGACGGCGGTAATCTGTTTTCCCCGTGCTGACGTCCTTCCGTGTTTACCTGCCCTGCTACACACACACTGGTTATGTTCCTGGAGGTTTTTGTTGATCATTAAGGTAGTTTACCTCTCTCACACTCGTATATATATATATATATATATATATATATATATATATATATATATATATATATATATATATATATATATATATATATATATATATATATTGTACACACAGACTGTAGACACTTGAATAACATGGAAATTACCGTTTTTGATAACTCAGAAAAACTAAATAATTCTTTTTTTTTCAAGTTTCGTAATTTGTTAAAATTGACAAAGTTTTCCATTTCTTACACTGTAGGTGTCGTTTCCGGTTATCAGAAAACATCAACTACCACCATCACCTACCACTACCATTATTTAGCACTACCATCATCTAGTGGTAGAGGTGGTGGTGGTAATGATAGTAGTGGTGGTTCTTGCTGGTTATTATGTGCGACATTTGGGTATCTTTATAGTAGACGTTTCGCCATCCAGTGGCTTTATCAATACAAAATTCTAGGACATAATTTGAAGAGAGTAGAACTATATACAAAAGATGAGGTAATCAGTAACTCGGCCTTGGAGTTGGTGTGTTCAGCACCGTTGGTGTATAGATTCTGAAGATCAGGTAAGAAGGCTTGACCTTAAATAGGCGTCAGCTCATAGGGACGGGTAGCAGACGAGGGCATAGTCACTGGTAGGCGGGATTCGACAGTGGAAGTAGGTCATACCCAAAGAGATGGGTAGTAGTAGTAGTAGTCGTAGCCGTTAAGAAGGTAATGTACATGTTCTCAGAATCAAGATCCCGCCTTTCAGTGACTATGCCCTCGTCTGTTACCCGTCCCTATCAGCTGACGCCTATTTAAGGTCAAGCCTTCTTACCTGATCTTCAGAATCTCTACACCAACGGTGCTGAACACACCAACTCCAAGGCCGAGGGACTGATTACCTCATCTTTTGTATATAGTTCTACTCTCTTCAAATTATATCCTAGAATTTTGTATTGATAAAGCCACTGGAGGGCGAAACGTCTACTATAAAGATACCCAGATGTTGCACATGTGTCTTTATTTACTCCGTAAGTTGTAGGAGTCCTGCACTCAGTGGAGAGTGGGCACCACACGTCGTGTGCTGCGTGGGACTACTAGACCAGTAATCAAGGGACAGCTAAGGGAGGCCTCGCCTCTTACCCTTGGAAACACTTTGGAACGCCACCCTGGGAATTTTTCAGAAATGACCAGAGAATAGTGAAGCTAGACATAGACACCAACTTTCAAATGGAATTCGTCGCCAGGATTCGAGGCATGGCGACATCATCGTCTTGTGCAGTACTGACGACACACGCCAAGGGATTTCTGAATAAGCAAAGCATCGCTCGCCTTCTTCATTTTAACGGAATTAGTATTGTCATTTTTTGAGAGAGAATTAATGCTGTCAAATTAACTAACAACTTCTGTTGATGCTGTAAATCTTGAGTTAGAAAACTCTTTTGATCTGGACGCTCTTCTCCCACTCAGAGATAGGTATTACTATCCCATTTAGGAGCTTAAAGCAGACGAGTCCTTCATAACTCGTTCCAAAGACGACGACAATTTATGTCGTCTTACTAGAGCTTTATGATCGTAAAACTTCCTAGGTGTGTATCAAGGTGCACGTGGTGGAGGGTCTGTGGTGGAGGGTCTGTGGTGGAGGGTCTGTGGTGGTGGGTCTTTGGTGGAGGGTCTGTGGTGGTGGGTCTGTGGTGGAGGGTCTGGGGTGGAGGGTCTGTGGTGGAGGGTCTGTGATGGAGGGTCTGGGGTGGAGGGTCTGTGGTGGTGGGTCTTTGGTGGAGGGTCTGTGGTGGTGGGTCTGTGGTGGTGGGTCTGGGGTGGAGGGTCTGTGGTGGAGGGTCTGTGGTGGAGGGTCTGGGGTGGAGGGTCTGTGGTGGTGGGTCTTTGGTGGAGGGTCTGTGGTGGTGGGTCTGTGGTGGTGGGTCTGGGGTGGAGGGTCTGTGGTGGAGGGTCTGGGGTAGAGGGTCTGTGGTGGTGGGTCTTTGGTGGTGGGTCTGTGGTGAAGGGTCTGTGGTGGTGGGTATGTGGTGAGTCTGGGGTGGAGGGTCTGGGGTGGAGGGTCTGTGGTGGAGGGTCTGGGGTGGAGGGTCTGTGGTGGTGGGTCTGTGGTGGAGGGTCTGTGGTGGAGGGTCTATGGTAGAGGGTCTGTGGTGGTGGGTCTGTGGTGGAGGGTCTGTGGTGGTGGGTCTGTGGTGGAGGGTCTGTGGTGGAGGGTCTGTGGAGGAGGGTCTGTGGTGGTGGGTCTGTGGTGGAGGGTCTGTGGTGGAGGGTCTTTAGTGGAAGGTCTGTGGTGGAAGTATTGGAAGGAGGAACAAATATCTGCAAAATATATGTAAATGACGAGTCCTTGGTGTGATCCTCCACTAATGCTTGACTTTTTTGTTTAATCTGATTAAAAACCCGTTTTTGGCTCGCATGTTCCTGGGATTTTTTCCAAACTTGATTCATTGTGGTAAAGTTTTGTCCTCCGGATGTTCCACTGGCGACTTTATTGTTGGCGGTGGTGGTGGTGATGGTGATGGTGGTGGTGACGGTGGTGGTTGTGGTTACATTGGTGGTGGTGGTGGTGCTGGTGGTGGTGGTGATGGTGACTGTGGTTACATTGCAACACCTGGACATCTTTAGTAACGAGTTGTTCGCCTGTCCAGGAGGCTTGTTGTTTTGGTGGTGAGGTTGTTGTTGTTGGGGTGATAATGGTGGTTGGAGTGATAATGGTGGTTTGGGGGATGGTGGTGGTGGTGGTGATAGTTGTTGGTGATGATAGCAAGGGTGGTGATGATAGCGAGGGTGGTGATGGTGGTAGTGGTTGTTGGTGATGATAGCAAGAGTGATGGTTGTTGGTGATGATAGCAAGAGTGATGGTTGTTGGTGATGGCAGCAATGAGACAGTTGGTTATTGGTAGCGGGTGGTGGTGGTGGTGGTGGTGGTGCTGATGGTGATGGTATTGATGATGATGGTGATGTCGTCTTAGTTATTGTCGGTAATGGTGGTGATTGTAATGATAGTGGAATTGGTGATGGTGGTGATAATGATGGTGAGGATGATGGTGGTGGGTGATGGTGATTGTGGTAGGTGATGAACTTCCAGTACACTATCAACACAACAGCTGCTAGAAGATGAACTTCCAGTACACTATCAACACAACAGCTACTGGAAGATGAACTTCCAGTACACTATCAACACAACAGCTGCTGGAAGATGAACTTCCAGTACACTATCAACACAACAGCTGCTGGAAGATGAACTTCCAGTACACTATCAACACAACAGCTGCTGGAAGATGAACTTCCAGTACACTATCAACACAACAGCTGCTGGAAGATGAACTTCCAGTACACTATCAACACAAGAGTTGCTGGAAGATGAACTTCCAGTACACTATCAACACAACAGTTGCTGGAAGATGAACTTCCAGTAACTATCAACACAGTTGCTGGAAGATGAACTTCAGTACACTATCAACACAGTTGCTGGAAGATGAACTTCCAGTACACTATCAACACAACAGCTGCTGGAAGATCAACTTCCAGTACACTATCAACACAGTTGCTGGAAGATGAACTTCCAGTACACTATCAACACAGTTGCTGGAAGATGAACTTCCAGTACACTATCAACACAGTTGCTGGAAGATGAACTTCCAGTACACTATCAACACAGTTGCTGGAAGATGAACTTCCAGTACACTATCAACACAGTTGCTGGAAGATGAACTTCCAGTACACTATCAACACAGTTGCTGGAAGATGAACTTCCAGTACACTATCAACACATTGCTGAGATGAACTTCAGTACACTATTAACACAACAGCTGCTGGAAGATGAACTTCCAGTACACTATCAACAAAACAGTTGTTGGAAGATGAACTTCAGTACACTATCAACACACAGCTGCTGGAAGATGAACTTCCAGTACATATCAACACAAAGTGCTGGAAGATGAACTTCAGTACACTATCAACACAGTTGCTGGAAGATGAACTTCAGTACACTATCAACACAGTTGCTGGAAGATGAACTTCAGTACACTATCAACACAGTTGCTGGAAGATGAACTTTTAGTACACTATCAACACAGTTGCTGGAAGATGAACTTCAGTACACTATCAACACAGTTGCTGGAAGATGAACGTCAGTAACTATCAACAACAGCTGTTGGAAGATGAACTTCAGTACACTATCAACACAACAGTTGCTGGAAGATGAACTTCCAGTACACTATCAACACAACAGCTGCTGGAAGATGAACTTCCAGTACACTATCAACACACAGCTGCTGGAAGATGAACTTCCAGTACACTATCAACACAACAGCTGCTGGAAGATGAACTTCCAGTACACTATCAACACAACAGCTGCTGGAAGATGAACTTCCAGTACACTATAACACAACAGTTGCTGGAAGATGAACTTACAGTACACTATCAACACAACAGCTGCTGAAGATGAACTTCCAGTACACTATCAACACAGCTGCTGGAAGATGAACTTCCAGTACACTATCAACACAACAGTGCTGGAAGATGAACTTCCAGTACACTATCAACACACAGTGCTGGAAGATGAACTTCCAGTACACTATCAACACAACAGCTGCTGGAAGATGAACTTCCAGTACACTATCAACACAACAGCTGCTGGAAGATGAACTTCAGTACACTATCAACACAACAGCTGCTGGAAGATGAACTTCCAGTACACTATCAACACAAAGCTGCTGGAAGATGAACTTCCAGTACACTATCAACACAGTTGTTGGAAGATGAACTTCCAGTACACTATCAACACAGTTGCTGGAAGATGAACTTCAGTACACTATCAACACAACAGCTGCTGGAAGATGAACTTCCAGTACACTATCAACACAGTTGCTGGAAGATGAACTTCCAGTACACTATCAACACAGTTCCTGGAAGAAGAACTTCCAGTACACTATCAACACAGTTGCTGGAAGATGAACTTCCAGTCACTATCAACACAACAGTGCTGGAAGATGAACTTCCATACACTATCAACCAACAGTTGCTGGAAGATGAACTTCCAGTACACTATCAACACAACAGCTGCTGGAAGATGAACTTCCAGTACACTATCAACACAACAGTGCTGAAGATGAACTTCAGTACACTATCAACACAACAGTTGCTGGAAGATAAACTCAGTACACTATCAACACAACAGTTGCTGGAAGATGAACTTCCAGTACACTATCAACACAACAGTTGCTGGAAGATGAACTTCATACACTATCAACACAACAGTGCTGGAAGATGAACTTCAGTACACTATCAACACAGTTGCTGGAAGATGAACTTCCAGTACACTATCAAACAGTTCCTGGAAGAAGAACTTCAGTACACTATCAACACAGTTGCTGGAAGATGAACTTCCAGTACACTATCAACACAACAGCTGCTGGAAGATGAACTTCAGTACACTATCACACAACAGTTGCTGGAAGATGAACTTCCAGTACACTATCAACACAACAGTGCTGGAAGATAACTTCCAGTACACTATCAACACAGATGCTGGAAGATGAACTTCCAGTACACTATCAACACAGTTGCTGGAAGATGAACTTCCAGTACACTATCAACACAGTTGCTGGAAGATGAACTTCCAGTACACTATCAACGCAACAGCTGTGGAAGATGAACTTCCAGTACACTATCAACACAACAGCTGCTGGAAGATGAACTTCCAGTACACTATCAACACAACAGCTGCTGGAAGATGAACTTCCAGACTATCAACACAACAGCTGCTGGAAGATGAACTTCAGTACACTATCAACACAACAGCTGCTGGAAGATGAACTTCCAGTACACTATCAACACACAGGCTGGAAGATGAACTTCCAGACACTATCAACACAACAGTTGCTGGAAGATGAACTTCAGTACACTATCAACACAGTGCTGAAGATGAACTCCAGTACACTATCAACACAGTGCTGGAAGATGAACTTCCAGTACACTATCAACACAAATTGCTGGAAGATGAACTTCAGTACACTATCAACACAACAGCTGCTGGAAGATGAACTTCAGTACACTATCAACACAACAGTGCTGGAAGATGAACTTCCAGTACACTATCAACACAACAGCTGCTGGAAGATGAACTTCCAGTACACTATCAACACAACAGCTGCTGGAAGATGAACTTCCAGTACACTATCAACACAACAGTGCTGGAAGATGAACTTCCAGTACACTATCAACCTGGAAGATGAACCAAATCAACAGTTGCTGGAAGATGAACTTCAGTACACTATCAACACAACAGCTGCTGGAAGATGAACTTCCAGTACACTATCAACACAGTTGCTGGAAGATGAACTCAGTACACTATCAACACAGTTCCTGGAAGAAGAACTCCAGTAACTATCAACACAGTTGCTGGAAGATGAACTTCAGTACACTATCAACACACAGCTGCTGGAAGATGAACTTCCAGTACACTATCAACAACAGTGCTGGAAGATGAACTTCCAGTACACTATCAACACAGTGCTGGAAGATGAACTTCAGTACACTATCAACAACAGTTGCTGGAAGATGAACTTCCAGTACACTATCAACACAGTTGCTGGAAGATGAACTTCAGTACACTATCAACACAACAGTTGCTGGAAGATGAACTTCCAGTACACTATCAACACAGTTGCTGGAAGATGAACTTCCAGTACACTATCAACACAGTGCTGGAAGATGAACTTCCAGTACACTATCAACACAGTTGCTGGAAGATGAACTTCCAGTACACTATCAACACAGTTGCTGGAAGATGAACTTCCAGTACACTATCAACACAGTTGCTGGAAGATGAACTTCAGTACACTATCACACAGTGCTGGAAGATGAACTTCCAGTACACTATCAACACAACAGTGCTGGAAGATGAACTTCCAGTACACTATCAACACAGTTGCTGGAAGATGAACTTCAGTACACTATCAACACAGTTGCTGGAAGATGAACTTCCAGTACACTATCAACACAGTTGCTGGAAGATGAACTTCAGTACACTATCAACACAGTTGCTGGAAGATGAACTTCAGTACACTATCAACACAGTGCTGGAAGATGAACTTCAGTACACTATCAACACAGTTGCTGGAAGATGAACTTCCAGTACACTATCACACAGTTGCTGGAAGATGAACTTCCAGTACACTATCAACACAGTTGTGGAAGATGAACTTCCAGTACACTATCAACACAGTTGCTGGAAGATGAACTTCCAGTACACTATCAACACAACAGCTGCTGGAAGATGAACTTCCAGTACACTATCAACACAACCCGTTCTGCTGGAAGATGAACTTCCAGTACACTATCAACACAGTTGCTGGAAGATGAACTTCCAGTACACTATCAACACAGTTGCTGGAAGATGAACTTCCAGTACACTATCAACACAGTTGCTGGAAGATGAACTTCCAGTACACTATCAACACAACAGCTGCTGGAAGATGAACTTCCAGTACACTATCAACACAACAGCTGCTGGAAGATGAACTTCCAGTACACTATCAACACAACAGCTGCTGGAAGATGAACTTCCAGTACACTATCAACACAACAGCTGCTGGAAGATGAACTTCCAGTACACTATCAACACAACAGCTGCTGGAAGATGAACTTCCAGTACACTATCAACACAGTTGCTGGAAGATGAACTTCCAGTACACTATCAACACAGTTGCTGGAAGATGAACTTCCAGTACACTATCAACACAACAGCTGCTGGAAGATGAACTTCCAGTACACTATCAACACAGTTGCTGGAAGATGAACTTCCAGTACACTATCAACACAGTTCCTGGAAGAAGAACTTCCAGTACACTATCAACACAGTTGCTGGAAGATGAACTTCCAGTACACTATCAACACAACAGCTGCTGGAAGATGAACTTCCAGTACACTATCAACACAACAGTTGCTGGAAGATGAACTTCCAGTACACTATCAACACAACAGCTGCTGGAAGATGAACTTCCAGTACACTATCAACACAACAGCTGCTAGAAGAGGAACTTCCAGTACACTATCAACACAACAGTTGCTGGAAGATAAACTTCCAGTACACTATCAACACAACAGTTGCTGGAAGATGAACTTCCAGTACACTATCAACACAACAGTTGCTGGAAGATGAACTTCCAGTACACTATCAACACAACAGCTGCTGGAAGATGAACTTCCAGTACACTATCAACACAGTTGCTGGAAGATGAACTTCCAGTACACTATCAACACAGTTGCTGGAAGATGAACTTCCAGTACACTATCAACACAACAGCTGCTGGAAGATGAACTTCCAGTACACTATCAACACAACAGTTGCTGGAAGATGAACTTCCAGTACACTATCAACACAACAGCTGCTGGAAGATGAACTTCCAGTACACTATCAACACAACAGATGCTGGAAGATGAACTTCCAGTACACTATCAACACAGTTGCTGGAAGATGAACTTCCAGTACACTATCAACACAGTTGCTGGAAGATGAACTTCCAGTACACTATCAACACAGTTGCTGGAAGATGAACTTCCAGTACACTATCAACACAACAGTTGCTGGAAGATGAACTTCCAGTACACTATCAACACAACAGCTGCTGGAAGATGAACTTCCAGTACACTATCAACACAACAGCTGCTGGAAGATGAACTTCCAGTACACTATCACCACAGTTGCTGGAAGATGAACTTCCAGTACACTATCAACACAGTTGCTGGAAGATGAACTTCCAGTACACTATCAACACAGTTGCTGGAAGATGAACTTCCAGTACACTATCAACACAACAGCTGCTGGAAGATCAACTTCCAGTACACTATCAACACAGTTGCTGGAAGATGAACTTCCAGTACACTATCAACACAGTTGCTGGAAGATGAACTTCCAGTACACTATCAACACAGTTGCTGGAAGATGAACTTTCAGTACACTATCAACACAGTTGCTGGAAGATGAACTTCCAGTACACTATCAACACAGTTGCTGGAAGATGAACTTCAAGTACACTATCAACACAGTTGCTGGAAGATGAACTTCCAGTACACTATTAACACAACAGCTGCTGGAACATGAACTTCCAGTACACTATCAACACAACAGTTGTTGGAAGATGAACTTCCAGTACACTATCAACACAACAGCTGCTGGAAGATGAACTTCCAGTACACTATCAACACAGTTGCTGGAAGATGAACTTCCAGTACACTATCAACACAGTTGCTGGAAGATGAACTTCCAGTACACTATTAACACAACAGCTGCTGGAAGATGAACTTCCAGTACACTATCAACAAAACAGTTGTTGGAAGATGAACTTCCAGTACACTATCAACACAACAGCTGCTGGAAGATGAACTTCCAGTACACTATCAACACAACAGCTGCTGGAAGATGAACTTCCAGTACACTATCAACACAGTTGCTGGAAGATGAACTTCCAGTACACTATCAACACAGTTGCTGGAAGATGAACTTCCAGTACACTATCAACACAGTTGCTGGAAGATGAACTTCCAGTACAATATCAACACAGTTGCTGGAAGATGAACTTCCAGTACACTATGAACACAGTTGCTGTAAGATGAACGTCCAGTACACTATCAACGCAACAGCTGTTGGAAGATGAATTTCCAGTACACTATCAACACAACAGTTGCTGGAAGATGAACTTCCAGTACACTATCAACACAACAGCTGCTGGAAGATGAACTTCCAGTACACTATCAACACAACAGCTGCTGGAAGATGAACTTCCAGTACACTATCAACACAACAGCTGCTAGAAGATGAACTTCCAGTACACTATCAACACAACAGTTGCTGGAAGATAAACTTCCAGTACACTATCAACACAACAGTTGCTGGAAGATGAACTTCCAGTACACTATCAACACAGTTGCTGGAAGATGAACTTCCAGTACACTATCAACACAGTTGCTGGAAGATGAACTTCCAGTACACTATCAACACAGTTGCTGGAAGAGTAACTTCCAGTACACTATCAACACAACAGCTGCTGGAAGATCAACTTCCAGTACACTATCAACACAGTTGCTGGAAGATGAACTTCCAGTACACTATCAACACAGTTGCTGGAAGATGAACTTCCAGTACACTATCAACACAGTTGCTGGAAGATGAACTTCCAGTACACTATCAACACAGTTGCTGGAAGATGAACTTCCAGTACACTATCAACACAGTTGCTGGAAGATGAACTTCCAGTACACTATTAACACAACAGCTGCTGGAACATGAACTTCCAGTACACTATCAACACAGTTGCTGGAAGATGAACTTCCAGTACACTATTAACACAACAGCTGCTGGAACATGAACTTCCAGTACACTATCAACACAACAGCTGCTGGAAGATGAACTTCCAGTACACTATCAACACAGTTGCTGGAAGATGACCTTCCAGTACACTATCAACACAGTTGCTGGAAGATGAACTTCCAGTACACTATTAACACAACAGCTGCTGGAAGATGAACTTCCAGTACACTATCAACAAAACAATTGTTGGAAGATGAACTTCCAGTACACTATCAACACAACAGCTGCTGGAAGATGAACTTCCAGTACACTATCAACACAACATCTGCTGGAAGATGAACTTCCAGTACACTATCAACACAGTTGCTGGAAGATGAACTTCCAGTACACTATCAACACAGTTGCTGGAAGATGAACTTCCAGTACACTATCAACACAGTTGCTGGAAGATGAACTTCCAGTACACTATCAACACAACAGCTGCTGGAAGATGAACTTCCAGTACACTATCAACACAACAGCTGCTGGAAGATGAACTTCCAGTACACTATCAACACAACAGCTGCTGGAAGATGAACTTCCAGTACACTATCAACACAGTTGCTGGAAGATGAACTTCCAGTACACTATCAACACAGCTGCTGGAAGATGAACTTCCAGTACACTATCCAAACAGTTGCTGGAAGATGAACTTCCAGTACACTATCAACACAACAGCTGCTGGAAGATCAACTTCCAGTACACTATCAACACAGTGCTGGAAGATGAACTTCCAGTACACTATCAACACAGTTGCTGGAAGATGAACTTCCAGTACACTATCAACACAGTTGCTGGAAGATGAACTTCCAGTACACTATCAACACAGTTGCTGGAAGATGAACTTCCAGTACACTATCAACACAGTTGCTGGAAGATGAACTTCCAGTACACTATCAACACAAGCTGCTGGAGATGAACTTCCAGTACACTATCAACACAGTTGCTGGAAGATGAACTTCCAGTACACTATCAACAACAGTTGCTGAAGATGAACTTCCAGTACACTATCAACAGTGCTGGAAGATGACTTCAGTACACTATCAACACAGTTGCTGGAAGATGAACTTCCAGTACACTATCAACACAGTTGTTGGAAGATGAACTTCAGTACACTATAACACACAGCTGCTGGAAGATGAACTTCCAGTACACTATCAACACAGTTGCTGGAAGATGAACTTCCAGTAACTATCAACACAGTTGCTGGAAGATGAACTTCCAGTACACTATTAACACAACAGCTGCTGGAAGATGAACTTCCAGTACACTATCAACAAACAGTTGTTGGAAGATGAACTTCCAGTACACTATCAACACAACAGCTGCTGGAAGATGAACTTCCAGTACATCAACACAGTTGCTGGAAGATGAACTTCCAGTACACTATCAAACACAGCTTGCTGGAAGATGAACTTCCAGTACACTATCAACACAGTTGCTGGAAGATGAACTTCCAGTACACTATCAACACAGTTGCTGGAAGATGAACTTCCAGTACACTATCAACACAGTTGCTGGAAGATGAACTTCCAGTACACTATCAACACAGTTGCTGGAAGATGAACGTCCAGTACACTATCAACGCAACAGCTGTTGGAAGATGAACTTCCAGTACACTATCAACACAACAGTTGCTGGAAGATGAACTTCCAGTACACTATCAACACAACAGCTGCTGGAAGATGAACTTCCAGTACACTATCAACACAACAGCTGCTGGAAGATGAACTTCCAGTACACTATCAACACAACAGCTGCTGGAAGATGAACTTCCAGTACACTATCAACACAACAGCTGCTGGAAGATGAACTTCCAGTACACTATCAACACAACAGTTGCTGGAAGATGAACTTACAGTACACTATCAACACAACAGCTGCTAGAAGATGAACTTCCAGTACACTATCAACACAACAGCTGCTGGAAGATGAACTTCCAGTACACTATCAACACAACAGTTGCTGGAAGATGAACTTCCAGTACACTATCAACACAACAGCTGCTGGAAAATGAACTTCCAGTACACTATCAACACAACAGCTGCTGGAAGAGGAACTTCCAGTACACTATCAACACAGTTGCTGGAAGATGAACTTCCAGTACACTATCAACACAGTTGCTGGAAGATGAACTTCCAGTACACTATCAACACAACAGCTGCTGGAAGATGAACTTCCAGTACACTATCAACACAACAGTTGCTGGAAGATGAACGTCCAGTACACTATCAACACAACAGCTGCTGGAAGATGAACTTCCAGTACACTATCAACACAACAGCTGCTGGAAGATGAACTTCCAGTACACTATCAACACAACAGTTGCTGGAAGATGAACTTACAGTACACTATCAACACAACAGCTGCTAGAAGATGAACTTCCAGTACACTATCAACACAACAGCTGCTGGAAGATGAACTTCCAGTACACTATCAACACAACAGCTGCTGGAAGATGAACTTCCAGTACACTATCAACACAACAGCTGCTGGAAGATGAACTTCCAGTACACTATCAACACAACAGCTGCTGGAAGATGAACTTCCAGTACACTATCAACACAGTTGCTGGAAGATGAACTTCCAGTAAACTATCAACACAGTTGCTGGAAGATGAACTTCCAGTACACTATCAACACAGTTGCTGGAAGATGAACTTCCAGTACACTATCAACACAACAGTTGCTGGAAGATGAACTTCCAGTACACTATCAACACAACAGTTGCTGGAAGATGAACTTCCAGTACACTATCAACACAACAGCTGCTGGAAGATGAACTTCCAGTACACTATCAACACAACAGCTGCTGGAAGATGAACTTCCAGTACACTATCAACACAGTTGCTGGAAGATGAACTTCCAGTACACTATCAACACAACAGTTGTTGGAAGATGAACTTCCAGTACACTATCAACACAACAGCTGCTGGAAGATGAACTTCCAGTACACTATCAACACAACAGTTGCTGGAAGATGAACTTCCAGTACACTATCAACACAACAGCTGCTGGAAGATGAACTTCCAGTACACTATCAACACAACAGTTGCTGGAAGATGAACTTCCAGTACACTATCAACACAACAGTTGCTGGAAGATGAACTTCCAGTACACTATCAACACAACAGCTGCTGGAAGATGAACTTCCAGTACACTATCAACACAACAGTTGCTGGAAGATGAACTTCCAGTACACTTTCAACACAACAGCTGCTGGAAGATGAACTTCCAGTACACTATCAACACAACAGCTGCTGGAAGATGAACTTCCAGTTGTGATCAAAGTGATCACAACTTAATAAAGCTCTCCTCAAGCGAAGCATTTTTAAAATAAAGGCCATTTCGGCGAAACGTCTCCTAAAGTGAAGCATAAGTATCCAGCCTTATATAATGACCGTCGTCCCTGTGGTAATAAGATATATCGTATGGTGGTGTCTCTGAGTGATCAATGATGGAAAGTCAAGAAAAGTGTACTGAACTTTGTTAATGATGAGTGTAGCTCAAACACAGTAAGTCGCTTCATTAACTCAATCATTAGCATGAAGGTACCAGGTGAACCGTATCACCTGTACTTAAGGACGGGGAACGCAGGTGGTGACACCTTTAGGTGATACCTGACGGGGATACGCGGCATGACTGTATTTTGTCCAGCATGTCAGGACACACAGACACGGACACGGACACGGACACAGACACAGACACACAGACACACAGACACACACACACACACACACACACACACACACACACACACACACACATACGGCAGAAGCGTACACAGTAACCCGCTTCGGAGGAAGTCATTGAAACAAGTCAATTACCAATAGAGAGAGGAGATCCCTCTAGAGATGAGACTCGACCCCCTGTGATGTGATGAACGAGGTTAAATCAAATTAAGGAACAGAGGAATGAGAAGAAGGGTAAAATAAGGAAGGAGGAAGAGAAAGGGGAAGAGAGGCAGTGGCGATAATCAAGGAGCCTCTCATCAGGGCAACGGGAGTGTGTAGGGGAGATGGGATAGGGCCGATGTCTGCACACTGCCAAGAAAAGAACATTTAACTATATATATATATATGATAGCTGATGAAGAGTTGTTGGTAATAATGATGTTGACAATAAAGATAGTGAGGATTATGAAAACGTGAAGATGGTGATAATATAAGTACACTAGAAAAGCACTGCCGTAGGCCTACTAGACGATGATGACGACAATGAGGACGATATATGATGACATATGATGATATGATGATGATGAACTAGAGCGATCTTGAGGATGAAGGAAGTAGGGGAGGAAGAGAGCATGATGAAGATAGGTACGGAGAAGATAATGGTGGTAAGTGTACACGCTTTGCTTCTGTGTGAAAATTAAGATGGAAAAATCAAGCGGGGAGAGAAAACGAGGCAGGGGTGTGTGTGTGTGTGTGTGTGTGTGTGTGTGTGTGTGTGCTCACCTAGTAATGTTTTAGGCATTTGTTTAGGCCACTTCACTTAACTTCTCACGGTCTCTTTCAACATCTCTTCATCGCCTTGCGGCAGTTTTGTTTGTGTCTTGCGTCATTGTTACTGATTTCTAAGTTTACTTCACTGGTTATCACTGACTGGTTCTCACTCACTCACTGGTTCTCACTCACTGGTTCTCACTCACTGGTTCTCACTCACTGGCTCTCACTCAGTGAGTGAGAGCAATTAGGTCATTTGAGGGAGTTCGAGTCTCTCAGAAATTGTAGTATTGACCATCCCCCAGGATGCGACCCATAACAGTCGCCTAGCACCCAGGTATACCTATTTACTGCTAGATGAACAGAGGCAATGGGTGTAAGGAGACTTGCCCATACGTCTCGTCCTGCCCGGGGTTCGAACCCGGGACCAGTCGGTTGTCAGCCGACTGCGCTGACCACTGCGCTGTGTGTGTGTTAGTTACCATTTTGTCCTAGGCACATGTCGATTAGACACTAGGCCTGTTGTATGTATGTGTGTGTGTGTGTGTGTGTGTGTGTGTGTGTGTGTGTGTGTGTGTGTGTGTGTGTGTGTGTGTGTGTGTGTGTGTGTGTGTCAGACAGCATAGGAAGTGAATGTCAAAACCCAACAAATCCCTAAATAGACTAACTTCTGACAGAGGGACAATAAGCACATTTTGATTGAACAACGCAGCGACCAGTTCACCAAACAGCAATATGCACAAAGCAGCCATAAAGCAACACAGCATCAAGCAAGCAACACAGCATCAAGCAAGCAACACAGCATCAAGCAAGCAACACAGCATCAAGCAAGCAACACAGCATCAAGCAACACACAGCATCAAGCAAGCAACACAGCATCAAGCAAGCAACACAGCATCAAGCAAGCAACACAGCATCAAGCAAGCAACACAGCATCAAGCAAGCAACACAGCATCAAGCAAGCAACACAGCATCAAGCAAGCAACACAGCATCAAGCAAGCAACACAGCATCAAGCAAGCAACACAGCATCAAGCAAGCAACACAGCATCAAGCAAGCAACACAGCATCAAGCAAGCAACACACATCAAGCAAGCAACACAGCATCAAGCAAGCAACACAGCATCAAGCAAGCAACACAGCATCAAGCAAGCAACACAGCATCAAGCAAGCAACACAGCATCAAGCAAGCAACACAGCATCAAGCAAGCAACACAGCATCAAGCAAGCAACACAGCATCAAGCAAGCAACACAGCATCAAGCAAGCAACACAGCATCAAGCAAGCAACACAGCATCAAGCAAGCAACACAGCATCAAGCAAGCAACACAGCATCAAGCAAGCAACACAGCATCAAGCAAGGAAAAGACAAAATAACGACCTAAGTAAAGACGATCACCATGTCCCCTAATAACGGTACAAATCTTAGAAATTACTGAATCTGAGCTCAGCAACTTTCTAACTCTGATTACGATAGCACAAATTAGATGAAGAATTAAACTTTGGACCTTAATCATAAAGACATACAACCACAAAATGACAAAAAAAGTCTAAATAAGTCTTTGGGAATGTAGTTTCACAGTGGAGAATAAGTATGAGGCTCATCACCAACGAGATCATATTCTAGCACAACACTGTGTGTACACGACAACAGCTGAGAACGTGGTACTCAAAGACAGAGCCAGGAGAGATAGGTGTTGCCTCCTCGATGTTCAGCCAGAGAGAGAGAGAAGTGATGCAGCAACTGTAGGCATGGAGCAAAGTTCGTTCCAGCTTGCCACACATCCCAGAATGCATCACAATTGGCAAACTAGTGAACAAGCATGTAGTAGCATGGGACAGCCAGTCAAAACCTTTAATCTGTCAGCAAAGAAACTTATCAATGTAGCTAAATATATAATTCAAATAATACTATAAATCATGTTTTCATTTTAGCTACTAACAATGTGTATTCTATGAGAAGACAATTCTCCCCATTAGTTATATCCCTGTTTGCTGGTGTAAATCTGATTATATCCCATCGGGAATGTCATTCATATACAAGGAACCCCGCTAGTTACTCCTGCATACACGTGCTCTTACGTGCACGAGTTAGACTGTAGTGTTGATGTTGGTCGTCTTATACGTGCTTTTAAGGGTCTTTCTTTAACCGATTCCACGAGTTTCTTCCCATCGACTTTCCCCAACCCTCTCTTTTCCCTCTCACCCTGAGGATGATACTCTGCCCTCGGTCTCCCAGCTTAATAACTTTTCTTTAGCGGAAGTTATATTCCAATAACCACGTACTCCACCATTCTAGAGGTCTGTCATAGTCGTCTTTCAACCTTCTCTCATCCTCTGCAATTTATATTCTTCTCATTATCTCCGGAAATTCCGCAAATAAGGTTATCTAGGAGCTAATTTTTGTAATAAGGTCATTAACATACAAGAGGAACAGTGGATCTCCACTACTTACACTCACCCATCCTGATTTTCCCTCTTAGTGACTGCTATTTTTCAAGTAATCGTTTAAACATGTTAATACCTTTCCTTCATTCCCGGCTTTCTTCTCCAATTTGAGACGCAGTCTTTAATGTTACACGGAATTTAAAGTTTTCTTACAGTCCAGGAATATACAGTCCATCCATCCCTTTATTTCCTGTCTGACCCCAGAGGATATAAAACGTTTATCTAAAAGATTTCTTTGGCGGAGCCTTTTATTACTAAACACATGGTGTTTAGAAATTAATTGAATCCTTTGAAGATGGTCAACAAGTCTCCTCATGAAATTTTCCATCAACTTGCATGATGCCCTCATTAGGGACACTGTTCTGTAGTTCAGGACTTTCTCTCACCTCTTGAACATTCGTATGACTTCTGCTGTCTTCAGGTTATCTGGAACTTTCCCCATCATTAAATATTTCTTAAAGACTTGTTTGAGTGACTTACCTGCAAGAATTTGTTCGGGGTCAATGCCCCCGCAGCCCGGTCCCAAACAGGGCTTTCTAGTGAATCAAACCTTGATTAAACTGACTTGAGAAGGGTGTTAGTTGATTAAACTGACTTGAGAGGGTGTTAGTGTACAGTAATATTCCAGCCTAGAGAGAGAACAAGTAACTTAAAGAGGACCATCATTGGCTTGGCATCTCTTATTTTGAGGGTTCTCGTTATCCATCTTGTCATTACTTGTATAGTATTTCCGCTTCTTCTCCAGACATTCGTGGTGATATTTCGTCTGACCCCTCGCCTCTTCGTTAGATGTTTCGATGTTTGATAGGCCATATTTATTCTACCTCCAGTCTCCCCTATAAGCCATTACTCATTTACAAAAGCTAAAATAATCTTTAGAGCTCATTGTATACCTCCTGTATACCTCCCTGTCACTGGATACCTACCTTTCACTGTATACCTCCATGTCCTTGTATACCTCCCTGTCATTGTATACCCCGTGACATTTCCTAGTGTTGTCTCTTCTTAGTGTTTTCACTTGCTCCTTCACTGTTATCTTTCTTCCATGTGGCTGTGAAGCAGCTTTGATTTTCTCCTTGCCTTCGCTCTAACGTAAATCTCTAGACTTAGCCACTTTATTCTCCCAGCCCAGCGTGAGACTACACTTCCTCGCAGACTGCCTGATAAACTAGGTTGTTGCTGCGGCAGCCTGCATGTCTGCAAAACCACCAGAAATATCAGACTATGTGTGGCTCCACCCTTGTGCTGTGAACTCTGGTATTGATCTGACATATGGAATTTAAGCTAGTTTTTGCTCAGGTATCTAAGGCGCATTAACATGTTTAGAGCAGGTCGTCCCTGCCTCTCGCAACTACTGGACCACTATGGCATGGTCTTGGATGCACTGGAGGACAAACAGAATGCAGATGTCGTTTACACAGATTTTGCAAAAGCATTCGAAAAGTACGATCGTGATGTGATAGCACACAAATTCATGCTAAAGGAATAATTGGAAAAGCAGGCAGATGGATCTTTAACTTTCTAACCAATAGAATACAGAGTAATTGTAAACAAGAGTAAGAAGCTGCCACAGTGAAAAGCGCTGTTCCACAAGGCACAGTACTCGCCCCTCTCCTTTTCCTCATCCTCATATCTGACATAGACAGAGATGTAAACCACAGAACCGTAGAGCGAAAAACTAATGTGAAGGACTTGGGAGTGATAATGTCAGAGGATCTCACCTTCAAGGATCACAACAGTGCCACTATCACATCTGCGAGGAAAATAAAAGAATAGATAATGAGAGCTTTCAAACAAGGAATACCAAGTCACATGTTCTCTCTAAGCTGGAATACTGCTCTACACGAACAGTCCCATGCAAGTCAGGTGAACCTGCAGATCGAGAATGTGTAGAGAACCTTCGCTGAACGTATTAGTTCAGTTAAGCACCTTAATTACTGAGACCGTTTGAAATCCTTTGACCTGTACTCCCTGAAACGAATGCGAGAAAGGTGCATCATAATTTACACCGGAAAAATCCTAGACGGACTGGTCCCAAGTCTTGGCACAGAAATCACTCCCTATGATAGAAAAGACTCGCTCAGACGGTGCAACATACCCCTAGGGATGAACAAGGGTGCCACGAGTATACTGAGAGAAAACGGAATAAATGTCCAGGGCCCAAGACTTTTCAACAGCGTCCCAGGATACATAAGGGAAATTACCAATAGACCCCTGGTTGTCTTCAAGAGGAAACTAGACAAATTACCTAAAGTCAGTACCTGACCATCCGGGCTGTGGTTCGTACGTTGGATTGCGTGAGGCAAGCAATAACAGCCTGGTTGATCAGGCACTGATCCACAGCTAGGCCTGGTAAAGGACTATGCTGAGGGGGCGTTGACCCCCAGAAGAACCTCCATTTATACTCTATGTATATCACTTACGTTGTGTCTCAGGTGACAGGCTGGGCAAGATGGTGGCTGCCTGAGTTCCTTTGTTATGTACCATAAGAGGTTCTTTTATCAACAGGATGGGTGTTGGAAACAGCAGTGGGTGTTGGAGACAGCAGTGGGTGTTGGAGACCCCAGAGCTGGTGTTAGAGGCCTCAGAGCTGGTGTCGGAGGCCTCAGAGCTGGTGTTGGAGGCCTCAGAGCTGGTGTCGGAGGCCTCAGAGCTGGTGTTGGAGGCCTCAGAACTGGTGTCGGAGGCCTCAGAGCTGGTGTTGGAGTCCTCAGAGCTGGTGTCGGAGGCCTCAGAGCTGGTGTTGGAGGCCTCAGAACTGGTGTTGGAGGCCTCGGAGCTGGTGTTGGAGTCCTCAGAGCTGGTGTCGGAGGCCTCAGAGCTGGTGTTGGAGGCCTCAGAACTGGTGTTGGAGGCCTCGGAGCTGGTGTTGGAGGCCTCAGAGCTGGTGTCGGAGACCTCAGAGCTGGTGTTGGGGACCTCGGAGCTGGTGTTGGAGGCCTCAGAGCTGGTGTTGGAGGCCTCAGAGCTGGTGTCGGAGGCCTCAGAGCTGGTGTTGGGGGCCTCGGAGCTGGTGTTGGAGGCCTCGGAGCTGGTGCTGGAGGCCTCAGAGCTGGTGTTGAAGGCCTCAGAGCTGGTGACGGAGGCCTCAGAGCTGGTGTTGGAGGCCTCAGAACTGGTGTTGGAGGCCTCAGAACTGGTGTTGGAGGCAACAACGGGTGTTAGAGGCAGCAAGGTGGGGAAAGGCAAGACGGCGGGAGTAGAAACAACTGCGCAGGCAGCAGAGGCGGGCGGCAGAGGCAGCAGGGTAAACGGCAGAGGAAGAAGGGTAAACGGCAGAGGCAGCAGGGTAAACGGTAGAAGCAACAGGGTAAACAGCAGAGGCAGAAGGGTAAACGGCAGAGGCAGCAGGGAGGGGGTGGTCGGGCGGGCGGGTGGGTTTTTGTTCGGAGGAACGCCACCCAGCAAAGGGTAGTGGTGTTTGGAGCTGGGGCGGCACTCTACATGTGGGAATCTAAAAGATCTGGTGAGTTTTTCGTCATAAATGCATTAAAACTTTAGCCATTAAACACATCCTACTACGGTGGCGGTTTGTTCTCTCAAACTAGCAACTTCGAGGCGAGGGCTGATACCATCAGTGACCGGGGGGAGGCAGGGGAAATGGGGAGGAGGAAGGGGAAATAGGGGGAATGGGAGGGGGGGGCGAGAAGATTAGGGATGTTTTGGCGAGACGAGGAGAGGCAAGGTTGCAGGGATGGGGAATGGGAAGAGGGGAACACATACCGGGTGAGGACATGGGTCGTAAGTGATGGGAAAGCTTGACGTTCCGGGTGATGGTAAGGATGGAAACAGTGGGTGATGTGGGAAAATGAAGCAGGGTAATGCGTGGAGGCAGAGTAATGCGTGGAGTCAGGGTAATGCGTGGAGGCAGAGTAATGCGTGGAGTCAGGGTAATGCGGAGAGGCAGGATAATAGAGATAGGATGGTTAATGGGAAGAAGCAGAGTGATGGAGAGAGGCAGGACAATGGAGAGAAGCAAGTAATGGGGTCAGAGCCAAGGTAATTGAGAGAGTCAGGGTGGTAGGGAGACTCCAGGCTTGGTAATGAAAAAGGAAGCACCATAGCTCTTAGACGGCAGGTGACGACAACGGATGGGAAACGAACCACGAGGAAAGACGAGGTGCCAGTGATACAGTATTTTTTTTTTTTCACCATTAAACAAATCTGGGAGCACCTACAGTGCTGCTGGTGTCCTACTCTCTATGTTAGTTACACAGTGGAAACAGAAGTTACGTAGCTAGGTTCCCCCCCGTCATGTTCCATCACCCAAGATGGGTTTCTTACACAAAGTTGCGGTTGCCAAAGTCAATTATTTCAGTTAGCTGAACCTGGCGACCAGATTGATAATCCAGTGAGTTCCACTCTGTCAACCCTGAAGAATTTTGAAAAAAAAGGTAACTCGCAGATCCCTGCCAAGTCAGTCCCCGATTACCTTCGAATTCATTAAGACATAAATTAATGTTGTAAATTTCGTGTATTTTGAATATTATAATCAAACAAGTTTCAAAATTTGGTATTTTTCAGGTCAAAGGACCAGTGTTTATACTCTAATTATGGCTGAATGAGTCACTATATAAGAATACAAGGTGGCTACGGCTTTAATTCCACATATCAATGAGACTTCCAATTCCGAACATTTTATTTTTAATAAAAAGTATTGGCATTCCTATAATTTTTTACTCCTTTGAGAAATGCAGCAGAGGAATATATTAGAGTTCTACAGTCTTTAATGTTGTTCCCAAGATAATAACACCAGTTGTTGTTGCTTTCAGAGAGAAGTTAATGATGAGTCCAGAGTGTTTCATTATGTGCAGTAATAGATCAGAAAATATGATTACATCTGAATCATCTTACGTCAGAACCATTATTGCTGTCAGTCAACACCCAGGTGACAACATTATTGCTGTCAGTCAACCGAGTGACTGAGTGAACGAAAAGATGAGTGGGCAAACCAGGTTCAGGTGGTTTATATGACGAGAGAGATTCATGGCTGGAAGAACAAAACAAGCTGATGGAGGTAAGAACAAATATAACAGTGATTCTGTTTTAGGTAAGCTTTCATTAGATGTCAACGCACTCAAAGAGTTGGACTTGAAGTAAGGTCCATCGTATGGTGGAAAAAAAAGTGTCACTATAAATGTCTTATCCACGACTGCAGAAGTATTTTGATGACAAATAGTGTTTTTCCATATTCCAGATCTATCCAACCATCTACTTTTCCGTGATACTGTGCCTAGTGTGCTCAGACCTGAAGATGATGATACTATAATGGTCAGTTATGTCAGTAAAATAAACTTCTGCTAGAGTGTAGAGATGTGGTGCCCAGTAAAGACAAGTGCACCAGCCCATTAAAAAAGGAGATCTTCAGTGTGACTCTCGCTTTAAGGACATTTTTCAGTCTCAAGTACATATTGCCTTCAACGGTAATTGGGAATATCACCATTAATTCATAAATTGTACATCGCTGAAAAAAAGACTTGATAGTAGGCTGGTAGACAGTAGCCATCAAGGGTGGGGAGGAAGG
Source organism: Cherax destructor (assembly GCA_009830355.1). Lineage (NCBI taxonomy): Eukaryota > Metazoa > Arthropoda > Malacostraca > Decapoda > Parastacidae > Cherax > Cherax destructor. Next base: position 150,792 of record WNWK01000211.1, on the reverse strand, counting down.
GGGGTTACTACCGTCCTGTCAAATGAGTGTGAAATGAAAATCTGTTAATTTTTTTGCGCTCTGGAATGACTGCTGATTTTTTCTGCTAAATAATCAGGTCAGATGACGGGTAAACAGACTTCTACCAACATTCAGCATACACATACTTTTACGAGCTTATGTCCTTCTTGGTAGTTTTTAATCCTACAATATTTCTTCACTCGAAGGGCTACAATCAACCTACCCTTTATCCATAAAGATAAAGCAAACATCCTCACACACTGATGACAGCAAAAGACCTGTCGTTAGCCTACACCACCGTATAGTCTAGTATCATTATCAAGGCCCCAAAATCCTGATATCCCAGAAACCTTAAGGAGGAAATGTTCTTCGTCTAAAGGCTTCAGCTCAACTAATAACATAAGAAAGAAGGAACACTGCAGTAGGCCTACTGGCCCATGCGAGGCAAGTCCAAGTCTCCTTAAGCCAATGACTCACCTAGTCGGATCAGGTCAAAATATGATGATTAAGAGCTCCTGAAATGTGTTGCCACAGAGCCTTCTACACCAGAGTTTGGTGGTTTCAACACGAACATTGCCCACATTAGAGGGCAAAATATATGTAGGATTTATATAACTACAAAAATTGTCTAGTTTACCTTCCTTCCCTTGTGTAATGCAAAGAACACTGAGAAGGCGAATGTGTCTCAGTGCCTTTAGCCACTACTTTATAGTAAAAATGGCATCTGTTTAAAATATCCAATTCGTATGGAATCATTATACTAGCAAAAAAGCAGTAAAAAAATCACCTTTACCTAAAAAAAACATTGTTAGCAATTAATTTGATTAAAACAACTAATCATGTTGATCTATAACTTAGTTCACAGATGACAGACGACCATCTTGGCACCATTCTTGGATTTCTCAAATTAATCAGAGGTTCAATATCAGCCAAGAACACACACACACACACCACCTGGAGGTATGGGTAGCCGGCGCCCTTTAGAATCAATCTCATTAAACTAGGTGGTAGTGGTGGTGGTGCTGCTGCTGCTGCCGCCGCAGCCATCTGACATTTCAGAGGGAGAAGTGTTGGGCAGGGGAGGTTACCTTGTTCTCTGCAACCTCTCAAACCACAAGTGTGTCTCCATTTACTAACCATCATGCCTATAGCTGATTCTGCGTATTGATATATTAACAATGATACCGCCGAGTGTATTCTCATTATGCACTACTCTTACAGTTCACAAAGCTGTACAATTTGTGCTGGATCATTGTACGTAATTGAAAATGTAGTGTACATACGTTCTGGTATTGGGAATACAAGTTGAACTATAAGATTATAAGAGTGTGCCTTAATTCCATATTTTTGTTTAAACTATGACTTCGCTAAGTTGGTTTAGAGCGCACCTGACACTATAGGCTCTTGGAAAGTATAGTTGGATTCTTGACAATCCAAAGAATTAGTTTTTAATCCAAGGTGGCAGGTTTTAGTACAAGTTGTTGGATTCTGTGAGTGCTGCTCATTGTCTTTAAAAAATAGAGAGCTGAGAGTTACAGAGGTTGGATTCAGTGCGTCCTGAGGAAGCTGACAGCGGAGAGTCTGAGGTGCTGGATTCAGCGCGTCTTGAAGAAGCTGAGAGTTCCAGGGGTTGGATTCAGTGTGTCTTGAAGACGCAAAGAGTTCGAGACGTTGCTTCAGTGGGTGTGTGCATACGGCCATAAATTATGCAAAGTGGAAATCCTGGTAAACGGATTAGAGCAGTCGGACAATAATGGCGCACCAGGGTGGGCCGCAACACGGAAAAATTGCTCCTGTGGGAATTCAATATTATAATGAGGAAGGAGGGAGCCAAACACATGACATAGTGCCTCCGATTCTCCTGCGGGGTATTGGGCCAGTGATTTAGTGCAAGGAGGGCTGGGGCAGCTGTGGTGTGGCTGGTTGTTGTGGTGTGGCTGGTTATTGTGGTGTGGCTGGTTATTGTGGTGTGGCTGGTTATTGTGGTGTGGCTGGTTGTTGTGGTGTGGCTGGTTATTGTGGTGTGGCTGGTTATTGTGGTGTAGCTGGTTATTGTGGTGTGGCTGGTTGAGGTTTGGGTGTTGTTGTAGTGGTAATGGTGGCGGTGGTAGCTGCTGTTAATAGTGGCGGTGGTAGTTGTGGTAACGGTAGTAGCTGTGGTAATAATGGTGGGAGTGACTATACTCACTCACCAAGGGTTAAATCTCAGCTCCTGGCCCCGTCTCTACGATGGTCGCTACTGGGTTTACATTCTCCTGGCTGCGTGAGCCCTATCTTAGCTATTCTTAAAGTTATATATGGATTCCTCCTCTTCCACTTTTCTGCCAAGGTCGTTCCACGTCTTCAACTCTAAGACAAAAGTAGTATTTCCTAACATTCTTGTAACTTGTGTTTTTAACTTCCACCTGTATCCTCGTGTACCTGAGACCCGCCTCTCAAACGGGTTCGCCCTCTCGACCCTGTCAATTCCTCTCAGCATTTTGTACATCGTAATCATGTCACCTCTGATCCTTCTGTCCTCTAATGTTGGTTCCAAAACACTGCACAGGTGACCCAGCAACCTGATCTCACCTTTTTTTAATATGTACTGTAATGCTGAATGTACCATGTAATGATCTGATAAAAAAAACCTGTGTGGGCGAAACACTATCTTTAAAATACACCTTTTGTGTCTACAAATCGTATCCCATTACGATACCTTTCGACAATCCAGTCCTTTTAAAACAAACTTGTATCTGGTTAGACATACGTTCTAGACTTTCGTAGTATCTGTCGAGTTCCAGAGCAGGAACAGAGAGTGAGGGTAGTAAGACCAGGCCAGGCTGCTCACTGCTACAATATGCATCTAAGTCCATTGAATGTAAACAACATGCTTAAACAACGTTGCTTAATAAGACACGTGAGCAAACACATGTCTTATTAAACAACGTTTATTAGAAAACGTTTCGGTCCCAGGACCGAAACGTGTGGCATTAACTGGGGTTTATATGTTTCTTTTTTTTTTTTTACAGGGACAACGTTACTCTATATGTAGGGCTTTATATGATTATAAAGCTTAACACAGAGCTTAGATATTACGAAGTTTTATGAGGGAGCATCACACGTCTCTGAGGTGGAGAACTACCAGCTAGATCATCCTTAATCCACCACCCAGACCATCCAATCCACCACCCAGACCCTCCAATCCACCACCCAGACCCTCCAATCCACCACCCAGACACACACTAGTTGTCCCTCAACTAGTGTGTGTGTGTGTGTGTGTCCCTGGTTGCCCCTCAACCAGTGCGTGTGTCCCTGGTTGTCCCTCAACAAGTATGTATGTCTCTGGTTGTCCCTCAACTAGTGTGTCCCTGGTTGTCCCTCAACCAGTCTCTCTGGTTGTCCCTCAACCAATGTGTGTCCCTGGTTGTCCCTCAACCAGAGTCTCTCTGGTTGTCCCTCAACCAGTGTCTCTCTGGTTGTCCCTCAACCAGTGTGTGACCAATGAGCGGGGGAGATTCATTACGTCGCCAGCAGAGCCATCTATTGTGTGGTGGCAGAGACATTAACAAAAGTGAAGCGGCCGGAACAAAGGATAGTGGGTGGGCGGCCGCCTCTGCCGCCCACCCCAAAACCGCCCTCCCGTCAACCCCCACCCAAGCTTACATCTCTCCCCCTTCTTCGCCCTAGTCTCTTCCACCCCCACCCCACCCACACCACAACGCCCCCTCCCCTACAGATCCCCCACCACCACCACTGACCTGGCCTACTAGCACCACATGTCTTGTTCGAGTGTGACTTGGACTTGCCTAGCATGGGTCAGTAGACCTGCTGCAGTGCTCCTTCCTTCTTAGGTAGGTGTGACTTGGACTAGCCTAGCATAGACCAGTAGGCCTGCTGCAGTGCTCCTTCTCTCTCTTTTATGTATCGGTGATCGCTTGTTAGAGTTCCTCATGTCTGCAGTAATGAAATAATCACATTACCCTGTCTACAAACAACTTTTTTCTACACAAACAATTGTTAACGCTACTACGGAAGGTAATTATACCATCATTAAGGCACTTACAGTCACTCGCCTTCTAAAATGTTCACGATAAAGGTTAATTACTCTCACAGGAATGAAAGTTAATGTGTATGTAAAGTCTGGTGACAGTGGGGGATAATTATGTGTTGAGGAAGGCAGGGCGGTGGAGGGCAGGGCGGTGGAGAGGGCTGAGCTAGAGCTGCGTATAGAGAGTAAGCCTAGGTAGGGGAGTGACATTTCCTAAGTGGCTAGCTAGGACGAGGCTAGTGCCCAGAGGGGCTGGCTAGAACGAGGCTAGTGCCCAGAGGGGCTGGCTAGGACGAGGCTACTACCCAGAGGAGCTAGCTAGGACGAGGCTAGTACCCAGAAGGGCTAGCTAGGACGAGGCTAGTACCCAGAAGGGCTGGCTAGGACGAAACCAGTACCCAGGGATGTCCCAGGTTGAATAAGTAGGTATCATGGCTGGGGATATGGGAAGGAAGGTCGAAGAAGTCGGCTGTCATGGGGAGGGAGGAGGAGATAACACAGCAGTGGTGGACAGCTCGGCAGGATGCCGGGCTTATCCAAGCTGATAAAATAGACACGTGTGCAACACTTGGGAATCTTTATTGAGGAAACGTTTCGCCACACAGTGGCTTCATCAGTCCATATAAAGAAGAATGGCGAAGAACAGGAGGAGTTTGAGGTAATTAGTCCCCCAGCCTCATCTCAGCAACATCTTGGGACCTTAACAAAGTGAATTCTTCACTTGCCTAACCTTTAGGCTTGACATACTTCCACATTTGTCAGGTGTGACACCACCTACGACTGCTGCACCTCACCTGTCTACAGTATATAAGTCACTTCTCACATATGCTGTATTGTTTTCAATATTAATGGACTGATTACATCGACTCCAGGCTCAGGGACTGATTACCTCAAACTCCTCCTGTTCTTCACCATTCTCCTTTGTATTGGACTGATGAAGCCACTGTGTGGCGAAACGTTTCCTCAATAAAGATACCCAAGTGTTGCATATGTGTCTAATTTATCAACTTGTCGGTTCTCTGAGCCATTTGTCTACATTATCCAAGCTGATCCATAGGGAACCTAGAGAACTGGAAACAACCAAGTTTGATCCGTAGATAGCTCTAATTCCTTGGATCAAGAACCTTTCACCAACCTATAGGCGCACTCACTGATTGAGGCTATACTAAAAGTTTTTTGTTTGTTTTAGACTCCTGGATATACAATTACAGAGGCAGAGGATAATAGTTTTGTTATGGAAAAATATTATCATACTCGTATCTGTTCCTGCTGTGACGGTATTTTTTGTTATTTAATGCCTGTGTTGTGGCAACGGTTTCTTCATAAAAAGGGAAACCCATTGAGAACTCAAGTTTATTAATGGCGTGTGGAAAGAAATGTGAGAGTGTTTGACGTAAAGTTTTTTTTTTCACGTTTATTGTGTCCATTTTATTCAGTTGAGAAGTGTAGTATAGTTTACACATTCTCTTATTATATAGCAGTTGTCAAATATTGGGTTACTTTGAGTACAAGAAATTGAATAACTAATTAAAGCGGTGGGAAAATAGAGAGGAAGGAGGCAGCAGTTGATCCTCACGACACCTCACCCACATACTAGCCCATCATCCAGCCCACTTGCCTACCCATCCGCTCGCTCAACAACACACCCACCCATCACTCACCCACACTCGTCTACCAAACATTTACTCAAGAAATGTCATCCACTCTCCTCCCTTTTGGATATGCAGCTCACTCACCCCTGCACTCTCTGTGCAACGACCCGCTGCAACAATGACATGTCAGCAGATTAATATTTATGTGATAAACTTCTTTTCTGAGTTCGATTATGTCGTCCTGGCACACACTATAAACATGTACTGAGAAATTTATGTTAACATCAATTTTATACTCATAAGACCTGTTGTTGTTTTTTCTGGTTCTTTGGTTGTGTTTTCCCGAAGGGAAAGACTTTTAATTTTTGTTTTGTTTTGTTTTTATGCCTCGCTTCTTTCCTGTTTTTGTTGACCAATTACTTTGTTTTTATCAGTGACTATATCTTATCAGCTATCTTCTCTTCTGAATGTTTTCCTAAACTATCCTAGCAATTCTTCATTCCCCGTCCCTAATTCAGTAAACACTGCTTGCCACACACACATCCATATCTTCCTCTTCCACCAGTTTAAAGAATTCAGCAGCAGCTGCCTCGAATTAGCTGGCTAACACTCACCTTAACCCAGGGAACATGCACCCCATCCCTTGCGTACATACGCTTGTTTGCCATACAAATTATCCCAGCATTATACACTAATTGCTCTAGACATCCATTCACTCCGCATTTTTATTTACAAAATTTTACATTTGATCGAGATCCCTTTCCTATATTTGGCCAAAAAAAAAGGTCGTCTTCCTACATTCCCAACATAATTTCCTCCAACACTGAGGCAGATAAAAGGTTTATTCCCATCACCTGACATGCTATATCATCCATACTAGCCTCGGGCAAACACCATCTGTCTCGCCTTGTACCTGATACAGATTACTCTATACATATACGTATCTATTTTGTGAGTCCTCTTAGTTTTACTTGTATAAGCAATCGTTCTATTATTATCAGTTGTTGTCGTAGGATTCGTAGGGAATGATGAATCTGTAGGAGCTATGCTGTACGGAGGTAATGAGCAGTTTGATCCAATTAAGAGAAACTCCAATTTCTTAGATCAAGGTCTCACCGTCAACATCAAGATCCTCCCGACTCCTTTGAAGGAAAAACACTAAATACGTAATTAATAATAGTAATTAGAATTTTCTTACCTTCGACAGGTGAGCATCAGTAAGTTGAAAAAGACTTTTAATATGCTGAAAGAAAAAAAATGACTGTAAGATGACGGGCAAAAGAGTGTTCAAGATGGTGGGCAGGCTAGAGAGTATTAAAGATAGCAGGCAGGGAAGAATATTTACTGTTGTATGCAGATACGAATTTAAGATAATAGGCGTGTAAGGGAGAGAGAGAGAGAGAGAGAGAGAGAGAGAGAGAGAGAGAGAGAGAGAGAGAGAGAGAGAGAGAGAGAGAGAGAGAACTGGACAAGCAGGCAAGAGGGCAGGTCAGAGGGCAGATAATAAAAGAATCAGGCAAGAGGAGCGCGAGAGAGAGAGAGAGTAAGAAAGGAAAGCAGTCATGACGTGGAGCTGTGACCATTAGTACAGGATTACCACCAATGATCGTTCCTCAGCGGGTGTCTAACACCGCCACGCTTTCTCATTACCCAGCAAAACATATATTCACACGGTTTATGATTGGCTGTTTAGTGGTTCCGTGCAGCACATTAGAGCACGCGTTATGCAGAAAGGTCTCCCAGGATCTTACGTTCCTGGTGGCGATTACAGAAGGAGGTAGTGGTGGAGGTAGTATTAACTGTCACATAAAGCTGCCCCAGCTCGGATTTTGCGTACGTCTTCATCCTGCCTCACGCTCGGTGTAATTATATAGCACGATCCGTGTTATTCCCTGGCAAGCGAGACCTTTTCATGCATTGAGGGTTATTTCACGAATAATCTACAAATTGGAAATGAAAATTAAACATTTCGATTCGTTCTGGAGCATTATTAAGTCGTACATTTGAAATTTATAGTGTGTGGGTTACTCGGTACTACGACTCTGAGTCTTTATTGTTGACGTTGCCTCATACAAACATGATAGGTCGTATATACATGACACTGATGGCTGTGAACGCTCAAGCGCCGTTTTGATATTCTTAATACACGCAGAACTTGTATTTATTTGGTAAATTTGGCTGTTTAGTGACGGTAATTTTCGAGTACAATTTAGAAGTGGATCTGCCCTGCAATTACCTAAAAGAGCCTCTACTACTTGAGCTAAATGACCAACACAAGTACAGCGTTTTAAATAAAATAAAATAATAATAATAATAATAATAATAATAATAATAATAATAATAATAAAGGTAGTAAGCCTATTTACTAGAAAGCAGCAGGACGACAGCAGCTGTCTGTCTCGCCTTTAGTTACGACTAGCTTCTGCTGCGTGAGTAGTGAAATGTGTTATGTGATCCTTAGGGATTCGTGTGATTGTATACATCTACGAGGAATCTGTTTAATCATGCTGATAAATGCTGACACGTGCACGTTATACACGCACAATATTCACACACACACGACACCTCATTACCTTTAAGGAACTGTTAAACGTTTTACACTCTGTCATGACTGCCGGTTTTCTTTTCCTATCTCATTAACCTCTAAGACAGTAGGTTAACCTACTTTTATTCAATATACACTTGGTTTTCCTTCGTGTTTGTTAATAGCTCGTATTATGTAATATTGAATTTCCAAATTAGGAGGCCTGGCCTGAGACCAGGTCGCAGGGATGATGTTCCTGGAAAGATTAACAGATATAATTGGATTAAGAGAAGAGAGACCGAGGGGTAATCATCACACCGAACCTCTCACCAGAGACACACACAGAACACTAAAATCAGCAACGTATCACATGCACAACTAGCAAATGTTAGATGATGCCTTGAGAAGCCTAGACAGGGGATCCTTAAGACGTCATTAACATCAGACGAACCTTGAGGAGTCAAGACGGCACTCACGCCAGACAAGGTTTGAGGAGCCTAGACAGGGATCCTTCAAGACAGCACTCACGTCAGACGAGCCTAAAGCATGCTGCACCAGGGAAAAGAGGAACCGCACCTAGAAATTTGAGACTTTTCTACCAAATTGGTGTCGGAGCAAAATAATAAACAGTGAGAGAGACACTGTTTGTAGAAGAAAACCTTTAATGCTGAATTTCGTCCAGGATTCCTTTCCCCAAAGTCTGGGTTTCTCTGCATAGTGTCTTTCTCACGGACCTAAAAAAACATGAGCTACGACGACATGTTAAACGCGATGAACCTCGTCACTGGGGAAAAGAGTGGGTCAGTGGATATACGATAACAATGTAGTAAGTGTTAAGAAGCGGCACTTTAACACAGTACACCAAGTCAAAAGTGCCTCGCGAATTATTGGAATCACTTCATCAGAGTAAAGGTTGGAAATTTGCGCAGTGCCCTTCAATGGAGCTGCCTTGATCTTGATCTAAGGATTTGGAGTTATCCCTCTCTCTGATCAAAGCTGACTTCCTCCCATTTCTGAAGTGCTGTACAACCATTACGGGTTCAGCGTTTCCATATGGATGAATAATGTAAAGAAGAAGGGGAACAACGCTATATAGGGATTGGAAACAGCTGCGTTTCAGCCGATCAAACAAGGAATTAACTATGACAGTGGATTGAAAGTTGAGTGGCAGAGCCGGCCGCTGCAACTCTACCCTCGCTGACTTATTCTGCTGGTTATTTAGGTTTAAAAAGAAAACATTGTTTTGCCTTTCATGGTAAGTGAACATGAAAAACATTGGTAATGGTGAGCAAGTTGGAACATTACAGAGCACTGCTACCACCACCACCACCATCACCACCACCACCACCACCACCACCACCACCACCACCACCACCACCACCTCTGACTCCTCATCCACCATGTACCACAAACCCCACCAGCACCAGTACAACCAACATCACTATTACATCTACCAGCATCATCTACAAACAAGAGAAAGCAAACATGCTGTATATCCTTTACTGTTTACTCACTAGAGGTCACACCTAAGTCCAGTAGACTATTATTCCTGGTTTGTTTACTAAAATATAATGTTCAGCTGTAAGTCTTGGGAATTCTCTTGCCTCATTTACCATAGCGACGCCCACACCTGTCTAACTCTAAAACATTACTGCTCTTAGTACTTACTCTTTGTTTATTCAACGTTATGGGGAGTAGACCTACTTAAAGGCGGTAACCTGAACCCAAAAATTAAACAAGATATATATATATATATATATATATATATATATATATATATATATATATAATATTATATATATATATATATATATATTATTATATATAATAGTATAATAGATACTAGTGCTTTACGACCGTACGGAATCGGAAGAGCAGCGTTCTGAACAAGATTCTGACGAGTCTCCGTCGGCAGAGATCAGTGTTTATATATAGTATATAGTATTATCTTATATATTATAAATATTATATATATATATATATATATATATTGTTTTTTTTGTATGTGTGTGTTACTCACCTAGTTGTGGTTGCAGTGTGTGTGTGTGTGTGTGTGTGTGTGTGTGTGTCGTGAACTTTAGTATGATAAAAAAGAAATTTAGTGCCACCTGGGAAATAGTAGGTATGCAGACCTGATCCAAGGGGTGAATAAATCCAGTTCCATGGATTTATTCACCCCACCACCCCTACTACTCACCCCCACCACCCCTACTACTCACCCCACCACCCCCTACTACTCCCCACACCACCACCCAACTATTCACCCACACAACTCCCCCTCTCCTGAAAACGGAACCCCCTAAATCAGTGGGTTAGGGCGGCCGCAACACTATACCATTACCCATAATGTGACTGGTTTCCTGCCCTCCTCCCCCTCCCACTCAGCCTTATTCTCTCTCACTATGCCTTGTGCCTCATTCTCTCCTATTATGTCTTGTGCTTCATTTTTTCTAGCTATACATTGCTCTCTCTCTCTCTCTCTCTCTCTCTCTTATATATATATATATATATATATATATATATATATATATATTATTGTGTGTTGTGTGTGTGTGTGTGTGTGTGTGTGTGTGTGTGTGTGTGTGTGTGTGTGTGTGTGTGTGTGTGTGTGTGTGTGTGTGTGTGTGTATGTACTCACCTAGTTGTCTCATCTAGTTGTGGTTGCAGGGGTAGAGTCTCAGCTCCTGGCCCCGCCTCTTCACTGGCCGCTACTCGGTCACTTCCCGCTCAGTGAGCTTTATCGTACCTCTCCTTAAAGCTATGTATAGATCCTGCCTCCACTACATCACTTCCCAGACTATTCCACTTTCTGACAATTTTGTGACTGAAGAAATACTTCCTAAAATCCCTGTGGTTCATCTGAGTCTTCAACTTCCAACTGTGACTCCTTGTTGCTGTGTCCCATCTCTGGAACATTCTGTCTCTGTCCACCTTGTCGATTCCTCTCAGTATTTTATTTGTGTGTGTGTGAGAGAGAGAGAGAGCACATTTATTGGTCTCCAGCTCTTGGACTAGGTGTAATAATGAAGGAAAGATAGTATTTGCTTAAAGATCAGGTATTCTAATTAGAGAAGCAGGAGTGCCTATCCCAAGGCCAACTGTATTCACAGTGCCAAGGTGCCACAAACCTTGATTAAAGGGTTAGTGCCGCTTACGCAGGGCCCGCTGGTTTAATTAAAGGACCCGCCGGTTAATTAAAAAACAAGATGGAATTAGGAAGTTTTTTTTTTGCGAATTGAATGGGCAGGTAATTCTGGCGTAGGTGATGTTGGTGCCCAAGTTCAGAAACTGTTGAATTACATAGTTATATCAGGTTATTTATGCAGGATGTGGCATTGATGAGGTTGATGTGACTTGAGGTAAACGATGGAACCCGTGTTTTGATGAAGCTTGTAATGGTGAAGGACTTTGTGTGTTTCTGACGGAACTTGTGTTGTGGCGAGTCTTCTTGATGGAACTTGTGTTAAGCTTGTTACTGATACTTGTGTGTTATCTGTTGAAGCTTGTGTTACTGTTGAAGCTTGTGTTACTGTTGAAGGTTGTGTTATTGTTGAAGCTTGTGTTACTGTTGAAGCTTGTGTTACTGTTGAAGCCTGTGTTACTGTTGAAGCCTGTGTTACTGTTGAAGCTTGTGTTACTGTTGAAGCCTGTGTTACTGTTGAACTGTTACTGTGAGCTTGTGTTACTGTTGAAGCCTGTGTTACTGTTGAAGCTTGTGTTACTGTTGAAGCTTGTGTTACTGTTGAAGCTTGTGTTACTGTTGAAGCCTGTGTTACTGTTGAAGCTTGTGTTACTGTTGAAGCTTGTGTTACTGTTGAAGCTTGTGTTACTGTTGAAGCTTGTGTTACTGTTGAAGCTGTTACTGTTAAGCTGTTACTGTTGAAGCTTGTGTTACTGTTGAAGCTTGTGTTACTGTTGAAGCTTGTGTTACTGTTGAAGCTTGTGTTACTGTTGAAGCGTATTGAGCTGTGTTACTGTGAAGCTGTGTTACTGTTGAAGCTGTGTTACTAGGTTACTGTTGAAGCACTGTTGAAGTGTTACTGTTGAAGCTTGTGTTACTGTTGAAGCTTGTGTTACTGTTGAAGCTTGTGTTACTGTTGAAGCTTGTGTTACTGTTGAAGCTTGTGTTACTGTTGAAGCTTGTGTTACTGTTGAAGCTTGTGTTACTGTTGAAGCTTGTGTTACTGTTGAAGCTTGTTCTGTGTTACTGTTGAAGCTGTGTTACTGTTGAAGCCTGTGTTACTGTTGAAGCTGTGTTACTGTTGAAGCTTGTGTTACTGTTGAAGCTTGTGTTACTGTTGAAGCCTGTGTTACTGTTGAAGCCTGTGTTACTGTTGAAGCTTGTGTTACTGTTGAAGCTTGTGTTACTGTTGAAGCCTGTGTTACTGTTGAAGCTGTGTTACTGTTGAAGCTTGTGTTACTGTTGAAGCCTGTGTTACTGTTGAAGCCTGTGTTACTGTTGAAGCTTGTGTTACTGTTGAAGCCTGTGTTACTGTTGAAGCTTGTGTTACTGTTGAAGCCTGTGTTACTGTTGAAGCTTGTGTTACTGTTGAAGCCTGTGTTACTGTTGAAGCCTGTGTTACTGTTGAAGCCTGTGTTACTGTTGAAGCTTGTGTTACTGTTGAAGCTTGTTACTGTTGAAGCCTGTGTTACTGTTGAAGCCTGTGTTACTGTTGAAGCTTGTGTTACTGTTGAAGCCTGTGTTACTGTTGAAGCCTGTGTTACTGTTGAAGCTGTGTTACTGTTGAAGCTGTGTTACTGTTGAAGCTTGTGTTACTGTTGAAGCTTGTGTTACTGTTGAAGCTGTGTTACTGTTGAAGCCTGTGTTACTGTTGAAGCTTGTGTTACTGTTGAAGCTTGTGTTACTGTTGAAGCTGTGTTACTGTTGAAGCTTGTGTTACTGTTGAAGCTTGTGTTACTGTTGAAGCTTGTTACTTAGCTTGTTACTGTTGAAGCTTGTGTTACTGTTGAAGCTCTGTGGTTACTGTTGAAGCTTGTGTTACTGTTGAAGCTTGTGTTACTGTTGAAGCTGTGTTACTGTTGAAGCCTGTGTTACTGTTGAAGCTTGTGTTACTGTTGAAGCTTGTGTTACTGTTGAAGCTTGTGTTACTGTTGAAGCCTGTGTTACTGTTGAAGCTTGTGTTACTGTTGAAGCCTGTGTTACTGTTGAAGCTGTGTTACTGTTGAAGCTTGTGTTACTGTTGAAGCTTGTGTTACTGTTGAAGCCTGTGTTACTGTTGAAGCTGTGTACTGTTGGCTGTGTACTGTTGAAGCCTGTGTTACTGTTGAAGCTTGTGTTACTGTTGAAGCTTGTGTTACTGTTGAAGCTTGTTACTGTTGAAGCTTGTGTTACTGTTGAAGCTTTGTACTGTTGAAGCTGTTATGTGAAGCTGTGTTACTGTTGCGTTACTGTTAGCTGTTACTGTTGAAGCTTGTGTTACTGTTGAAGCTTGTGTTACTGTTGAAGCTTGTGTTACTGTTGAAGCTTGTTACTGTTGAAGCTTGTGTTACTGTTGAAGCTTGTGTTACTGTTGAAGCTTGTGTTACTGTTGAAGCTTGTGTTACTGTTGAAGCTTGTGTTACTGTTGAAGCTTGTGTTACTGTTGAAGCTTGTGTTACTGTTGAAGCTTGTGTTACTGTTGAAGCTTGTTACTGTTGAAGCTTGTGTTACTGTTGAAGCTTGTGTTACTGTTGAAGCTTGTGTTACTGTATTGAAGCTTGTGTTACTGTTGAAGCTTGTGTTACTGTTGAAGCTTGTTACTGTTGAAGCTTGTTACTGTTGAAGCTGTGTTACTTTGAAACTTGTTACTGTTGAAGCTTGTGTACTGTTGAAGCTGTGTTACTGTTGAAGCTGTGTTACTGTTGAAGCTTGTTACTGTTGAAGCTTGTTACTGTACTGTACATTGACTTGTTACTGTTGAAGCCTGTGTTACTGTTGAAGCTTGTTACTGTTGAAGCCTGTGTTACTGTTGAAGTTTGTTACTGTTGAAGCCTGTGTTACTGTTGAAGCCTGTGTTACTGTTGAAGCCTGTGTTACTATTGAAACTTGTTACTGTTGAAGCCTGTGTCACTGTTGAAGCTTGTTACTGTTGAAGCCTGTGTTACTGTTGAAGCTTGTTACTGTTGAAGCCTGTGTTACTGTTGAAGCTTGTTACTGTTGAAGCCTGTGTTACTGTTGAAGCTTGTTACTGTTGAAGCCTGTGTTACTTTGAAGTTGTTACTGTTGAAGCTGTGTTACTGTTGAAGCTTGTGTACTGTTGAAGCCTGTGTTACTGTTGACTTGTTACTGTTGAAGCTTGTGTTACTGTTGAAGCTTGTTACCGTTGAAGCCTGTGTTACTGTTGAAGCTTGTGTTACTGTTGAAGCTTGTGTTACTGTTGAAGCCTGTGTTACTGTTGAAGCTTGTGTTACTGTTGAAGCTTGTGTTACTGTTGAAGCTTGTGTTACTGTTGAAGCTTGTGTTACTGTTGAAGCTTGTTACTGTTGAAGCCTGTGTTACTGTTGAAGCTTGTGTTACTGTTGAAGCTTGTGTTACTGTTGAAGCTTGTGTTACTGTTGAAGCTAGTGTTACTGTTGAAGCTTGTGTTACTGTTGAAGCTTGTTACTGTTGAAGCATGTGTTACTGTTGAAGCTTGTGTTACTGTTGAAGCCTGTGTTACTGTTGAAGCCTGTGTTACTGTTGAAGCTTGTTACTGTTGAAGCCTGTGTTACTGTTGAAGCTTGTGTTACTGTTGAAGCCTGTGTTACTGGTGAAGCCTGTGTTACTGTTGAAGCTTGTGTTACTGACCTGTGTGATCGTGAGGGTGGTGATGGTGAGGGTGGTGATGGTGAGGGTGGTGATGGTGAGGGTGGTGATGGTGAGGGTGGTGATGGTGAGGGTGGTGATGGTGAGGGTGGTGATGGTGAGGGTGGTGATGGTGAGGGTGGTGATGGTGAGGGTGGTGATGGTGAGGGTGGTGATGGTGAGGGTGGTGATGGTGAGGGTAGTGATGGTGAGGGTGGTGATGGTGAGGGTGGTGAGGGTGAGGGTGGTGATGGTGAGGGTGGTGATGGTGAGGGTGGTGATGGTGAGGGTAGTGATGGTGAGGGTGGTGATTGTGAGGGTGGTGATGGTTGTGGTGGCGGTCGTGGATTTCATAGTAGAAATATGGAAATATTGGGTGGCGCGGGTCTTAGTCATATGTTGACCCCTATTACTTAAACAGGTGTAAACTACTGGCCTGCACACCTTGCCGTAGCACAATAACCACTTAAGAACAAGCAAAGAGGCAGCAGAGATAAATAATGACTGTATTTCCTTCACCAAAACAAGCTGATATTTATTATATATATATATATATATATATATATATATATATATATATATATATATATATATATATATATATATATATAGCCTATGTACAGCATTTACAGCTATGTAAAACGTGGCAAAAATGCAAGTACAAGACACGGTAAGAACTGTAGCGACCAGCAGTGAAGACAAGTCTTCCAAAACTGTTTCACGAGTGTACCACATCGCTTCACAGCTTTGGCGGGCTTCCTTGTGATTAGCTAGTTGAACCAAGGTACTGGTATAATGACGGGGCCCCTGATCGTTATACCCTTAGCACCTGGTTCGCTAGTAGGGAGGCAGCCTATATGGGTGTGTGACATACGCCGAATAGAATGTAACATTCTCTTAGTATGCCACACCCCCAGTCAGTAGAGCTTTTGGTCATATGACCGTGGTTTTCCACTGTCTTGCCGGTTTATTCTATGAAAAACAAAAATAACACATCATAATGTATGATAATAGGATTTCCATAAGACATTTTGCTTGTTAGACCATAAGAAGAATAGCAAGAATAGGGATCAGGATTGGGTTAGGATAGAGTAGTGATAAAGGTTGTGGATAGACAGGAAAGAGAGGTAGAAAGGTTAAGTGGCATGGCTCTTGTAGGCGAGGTTTAAAGAAGTGTGCTATGTCATACATTGAAGAGTGTCGCTCCGTAGGCTAGTGACGTAGGATATTTGAACATATTTGGTCACCATATTTAAGTAATGATAGTGAGAGTGAAGGGTGTGCCATGCCCACTGATCCAAATGATACACAAACTACAAGTCAGTGTCATAACACAAGCATTACAGAAGTGGAATAAACACAACACTGCAACGTCAACATGAAGGGGTGACTGAATACCACTGAATGAATCTATTAAACAGTACAACAATCTCCACTCTGAGATTATTATTACGTTCACGGGGAATCGGTAAATATGTAGGTGTTATACAGCGCCTGGGAAATGTGGGGGGCAATCCCATTCGTGCCAAAAGGAGGGTAGTGCCAGTTCCTTAGATCAAAAGCTTTTCACTGTCATCAAGGCACCAACCACTCTTCATGGGTTTGTCTTGAAAATTTTCAATATCTCAATCAGTAACACACAAGAGTGATGTGTAACGGGGGCGTCGCTCACATGAGGCTACTCAAACCATTCCAACATAGTGCCACACTATTTTACAAATACATTTGGCACTTTGTTACTAGAGTGTGAAAATGCCAATCACGTTTTCTTCTAACTGTTATATTCCAGTGTAGAAAGTTTAAAGCCGACCAGAAGAAGCTTTCTCAAGTTATCACACACAAACCAAAAACCTAGAAAGGTGTATATAACACTGACCTGAGCGTTCCTGCACATGCCAGTACTTGCTGGAACCTTTACCTAGTTACAGTACACCAGCGTTGTATTATTTTTAAATAAAACAGAAGGACTGGCACCTACACACACACAATAATCCTGACGTTCTCTTAAGTATGATACACCGATATTGAAGGTTAGAAGCCGATCTAGAAGAATCATTCTTAGGTTATGACAAGGAAACCGGGGAACTCCCTACACAGCCAAATAAACTGAGTCTTCTTCTAAGATGCAGCATCACTGAAGATTTCAAGATGATACGAAGAGGCGTCATCAAGGTAACACACGGAACCCTTGGAGAAAGACAAGACTCAGAAAACCACTATTAGGTATCCTCTTTGAGGGGCTATCTAGTGAGGGTAGCACAGCTTCCTCTCGATCAAGAATTCTTCACTGGCATCAGTGAAAGGTTCCCTACCCCTTGAAGGGAGTGTTGTGAGGGACCGAGAGAAGGGAAAGAGGATGGGACGAGGTGGGGAAGGGGGTGTCGTGCAGGGCCAACATTACAGCCAGAACTACACCACCATTATACCCGTACCTGGAATAGCCTTCACTCTCCGCATCTACACTAAAAGCCACTAGACCGCCCGCCGCCCTCTTCTGGTAACACTTTAGGCGGCGCCCACTCCCAATACTCTCTCTATTATGGTAAACAGTGGAACAGCAAAGAGAAGACGGAGAAAATACAAGGCAAAATAGCTTATTTACGAGTATGAAACACGAAAACCGAATGAGCCTCTGGGTCGAGGCACCGAGCCAACAGACAGATGACGATAACACACGAAATAGTTTGAAACTTTATTGTAACACTTTTACGCTCAAGGAGAGCTTTATCAATCTGAAAAAGCTCTTTCCCGAGTGAAACTTTATGAGGGAAAACCTGCAGTGTTTCGCGTGTCTGTCACCCTGCATGTGTGTTAGTCTCGTGTGTGTCCGCTTGTGTATTTTCTTGCATAATGTGTCATGGAGCATCATGTGTGTCTTCCATGGTCACGTGTCACCCTCCTGGATGACACACGTCATGTCAGGAGAAGTAATTAACTGATGTATCTCAAGTAACTAATACAATATATGTATTCCATTAAGGTAACGCAGGTGTGTCAAGATTATATTCAACTCTCCTGAACTCTACAAAATATATAAAAAACAAAATAACGCGTCTGTAACAATTTTCAAATGAAATGGCAGAAGTTTTCAAATTTCCTGATCAGCCAGTCTGTGATGGCCGTGGGAAGCTAGTGCTACACGAGCCACCACTTGGGACAGAAAACTGTGAGCGAAATGTAGATGGTCCGCTCCTTTTAAGAGGAGCGGACCATCTTAAGAGGAGCGGACCATCTTAAGAGGAACGGACCATCTTAAGAGGAGCGGACCATCTTAAGAGGAGCGGACCATCTTAAGAGGAGCGGACCATCTTAAGAGGAACGGACCATCTTAAGAGGAACGGACCATCTAGAGAACACCATCTTAAAGAACGACATCTTGAATCCACTAAGAGATCTGCCACTTCAGTGGGGACTACTTAAGATGAATACAATCTTAGAGAACGATTAATCTTATAAATAACTAAAGAACGGACCATTATGAATGTAAACAATCGTGTCAAAGACACTGAATTGTGAATCCACTAAACATCTGCACTTCAGTGGGTGATTTAGCTAAGCGATGAATACAATCATTAGAGTAATATGATTAATGTTATTAATATAACTAATAGAGTAATATGATCAATGTTATTAACTGGCAAATGACACCAGGATCAGAGCTACAACACTGAAGTGAATGTATCTGATTAAAATAATCCCACAATTCAAAGGCTAAAAGTAAGGTATAATATATTAAATACATTATTACTGAATAATAACCAAGGGTTATGGAATGAAATGTAACATCTTAAAGTGCTATGACCCGGAAGGGTAGTGTTAGCAGAGTTAATGTACACGACACAAATAACCCTCACATAGGAGAAACTTATGACGATGTTTCGGTCCAATTTGGACCATTAACAAGTTACACATTAACACAAGAAGGTAAGGGAGCCAGTATATATACGAAAGGAGGACAATGACGGGTTATTTGTTAGGTTAGGTAAGGTTCGTCAGGAAACAGGACAAGTGCTTCTTGACGCGGGTGTTAGTCATATGATGACCCATAGCTGGAGCTTTTGGTCATCTGACCGAGGCCTTCCGCTGGCTTACCGGTCCACCCCTTTAAAAATTATGGTTATGATTACAACCATTATTTTTTTTTTTGGGGGGGAGGTTATTTATGTTTCGTTCCAATCACGGTATTGTACCTTTTCTTGTTCTTTAATGTAGATTATTTATAGAAGATTAAGAACCGCACTATTTAAATCCCCACCAGGAGACATGTAGTAGTTAGTATGGTGGTGAATAACTGTGTATGTAAAACTTCCCCACAACACACTATGGTACAGGTGTAACTGCCTCATTCAGTGGTGTTAGGTTCTCCCATTGAAACCCTACTCTAGCAAGCATGGAAGAAGTGAAGGTTTACTAGTAATCTCCAATGCAAACCAATGTAATGTGTGTATGTGTGTGTGTAAACACAAACACACAACAGGCCTAGTGTCTAATCGACATGTGCCTAGGACAAAATGGTAACTAACACACACGTCACAGACTCCAGCTAGCCTTGAGGATGACTCGAGAGCAACTTGCTGCAGACTGTGATCCCCTCGCACAGGATCCCAATGAGATAGAGTGACAGCAGTCAATTAAGTTTATGTAAATTTGTGACCTCGTATCATAAGATCTTGGAAAAAACAGTTCAGATTGGGCTTACCAATCGTGAGCCTGAAATGACACATCTGTTTGTGGAGAGTAGATGTAACCTAGACCTGTATGCTTAACGTACACTAGCTTCTGTACGCGTCCTTACACATCTGATAAAGTTATGCTAAAACACATACGTAAGGAAATGTTTACAAAACCATTATATAAATATAACTCACCAAATCGTAATAACACGAATGCAAACAAATCACAAAACGGGTGTGGATCGATGTTAACCACTGGACCATGCCGGCCCTTTTAGTGGCTTGAGAACCTGAGTCTTGAGTGGCTGTCAGGTGACTTCCTCTGGGAGGCAGTGTCTGACTTTTCCTTCTGAGATGGGACATCCAGATTTCACTGAATGTTTTGTCTTACTTTTCCATCCTAAGAGCGTGAAGACGACCCAGACCCCTTGGAAGTGGAGCATCCAACACACTGCCCTAAGAAAAGAAAGGCAGTGGATCAGTGATCCTGAGTGTATTTCTAGTCCTGAGTTTTGCTTCAGGTCCTTTCCATTGTCAGAGGACACAAGCAACCTGGGCTGTGGCATCGAATGGGGCACTAGTGAGACTAACTACCGACCGCACGTTAACAACTGTTGTCAGTTGAAGCCAAAACCCTGACCACTGACCAGGTGCACTAAAGGAGCTAGTCCCAGCAGGAGGCGGCAGTGGAAGCCCCTTCTTTTGGGGTATTATGTGGGTGACCCTTGGAAGAAGCAGTATGTTCTTCCCTCTCACCCTGTGCTCACAGCTGGTCTTCCCTGGCAGATACATCCCTATCGGCCCCTTCCTCTCAAGAGAGATGGCAACAAAGGCGGTTTGTACGCCGACATAAGCTACAGCGTAATATACATGGGCGCGTGGCCCTCTTTAAATTTGCGCGCAATAGTCTGGAAGTGGTAGGTAGAATTGTCCTCCAAGCAAACAACACAGAAGCGCAGACTACCTACCACCAACAAACTGAATCTAGCAACACACATCAGCAGACGCTTTGCCTGTAAAAGTAGTAATCACATCCACAAAATTTGTCAAGCGAGGAGGCAACAACTTGCCCAACGCTACTCAAGACAGAAGTAACGTCTACATTACTATCAACATTAAAGAAATAGAACCCACCACTAGGGTGTCTACAGAGTTGGCCTCCAAAATGGGAGCAGTATCACAGCCAATGCCAGCAACAACAACCAGTTGCTGGGCTGAATCTGGCTGCGGATCATTACCATGAGCCATGCCCATGCAAGGGTCGTCAGGAGTCACTTCTACAGGGAAACTAGGGAAAGTTGCCGGTGCCGCGACAGAGATTGAATTATGGAAGAGAAAGAACATAGTAGCAGTGCAATTACCGGTTGGCTAATACACAGAAGAGACTGCCCTGCCACGTGTTCCCGCACTCCACACTAACTCGATAAGCAGTGTCGACTGTCTTTCATAGACCACAACTTACCGTACCCAGGGCACAGTCCTGGGACAGTTAGTCCCGACCTAACAGAGAAATGCTTAGAAAACCACCTATTTAGATTGGGAATGCATTCGGCTAGTAATGAGCGAGGACAAACTAGCAGGAATGATGAGAGTAACCCATCAACCATCACCCCAGAAACCTCAGTAACAGATTGTGACCACTGTAATCCACCAAGAGCAAAATATACCCAGTGAAGAATATATATATATATATATATATATATATATATATATATATATATATATATATATATATATATATATATATATATATATATATATATATATATATATATATATATATATATAACGTTCAGACTTCAGCCTTTCCTGATTTTCATTGGCCTCCTCGTTGCCAGACGTATCTCTGCAGATTTTTAAGTTGCTTATGCGAGGTCAGGCGAGTTTAGGCATTGGCTTAAGCCGGTGGGTGAATTGGACTTGCCTCGCATGGGCCAGTAGGCCTGCTGCAGTGTTCCTTCTTTCTTATGTTGTTCTTAAATTAACTTACTGAAAATTATTTTGAAAACTACTAGCGAAAACAGTTCTATAGTCATATTTTCCCTTGTAAATTTTAATAGTTTTCCCAGGTGCATTATACATGCTTGAGGACGTTCACCTGTAATGTCTTGCTCTGGTTATTTCAATCAGCAGCGGCGTCGGCAACTCGATGTCATTTTCTAATTAGCATTGTCCATCAATCACACGTCGTGACACACCCTGTAATATTTACAATCAATGAAGCACACTGTGTGTGTGTGTGTGGTGTGTGTGTGTGTGGTGTGTGTGTTCATGTAAACATGCATACAGAAGCCCATCTATTCCACAACGTTTATCCCTGAGAGCAAATTGTTCACATATATTACAAGGACTGGAGTGAGAGCGGCGGCAGCAGCAGCGTCATAAGTAAACCTACCATCCCATAACTACCCACCTCAGACACACATCAACACCGCTCTTTATGTTTCATCAGATTCCTTAAACAAAAGTCATTGTACTAAAAGCCTCCAAAAATCAACGATAATTAAATAGCTGGAGGAAAAAAAAAATATTTAAAAAATAAATATGAATCGGCAATAAAGAGGCGTATAGAATCATAAAGATATTAGAGCGCTGGGCTGCTTTAACTGAGGACGTTTAGGAGGCAGGGAGAGGCTGGTAAAAAGTTTTAGCCCGTTGATGGCACATTTGGGAGGTCGTAGGCAGGAGGGGTCCGCAACCAAGAAAAGTGCACCCAGAATTACACACCACATATATTTTCCTTCCTTGAATTTTGCAGTTGCGCTCTATATATATATATATATATATATATATATATATATATATATATATATATATATATATATATAAAATTATATTTTTCAGGACATTTATTAAAAATAACGTTTCGCCACTAGTATTTTCTTCAGTTGTAATACAGAGACAACTAAGAACTAGTATATACAGTGACAGGACTAAGATGGCAGGCTGCGAGAGGGTGGTAGTAACAGCAGTGACAGTATTACAGTCGTGGTGATATCACGTTACAGCCGTCTCCAAAATGGGCAATATCCTGTTGATCAACAATTTGGATATAGTGTAACTGCCGGACTTTTGATGGATTGTGTTAATGGAGGCAATTAGGGCAGCCTCTATACACTTTCGACGTCGTAAATCTTCTTTAACGACTAACCTTGCCTTACTGTATTTTATAAGGTTAGTCGTTAAGGAAGATTTATGATGACGAAAGTGTACAGAGGCTGTCCTAATTGCTATCAGTAACACTCCCTCAAAAGTCCGACGGTACACCATATCCAAATTGTTAACAGATCAACAGGATATTGTCCATTTTGGAGACCTCGGTAACGTGATCTCATCACAACTGTAACTACTACTACAACTACAACTACTACTACTACTACTACCCTCTTGCAGTTTGCCATCTGACTCCTACCATTATATACATCTTTTTGTTTCTTGGTTATCTACAAACTTGGCGAAACGTTTCATTTAACAAACGTCCTGAACTTAATGTAAGTGTCTTTTTCCACATTCCAAAACTATATTCCCACCTCCTGTCAACAGCTACTTAACCCTTTTTCATTCTACTCAGTGCCTCACGCACTTCCCTCACAGTCATATCTAATTCTTTCTCACTCCTACAAAGGTGTTATACATTCCTGCCCAATACATGGAATCACCATTTCTCTTTCCTCATCCATATTTAATAACCATTCAAAATATCCACTCCATCTATTTCCAGCACATCCACTTCCCCATCTATCATCTCCCCTCTTTTATTTTTAACTTTTAAATCTATTTGTTCCCTAGGTGTTTTAAACTTATTAATCTCCCTCCAAAACTTTCTTTTATTCCCAGCACAATTTTTTCAAAATATTCCCAACTCAATGGTTCTTCTTTTGCACTTCACCACTTCTAACCTCTCTGGCCTCTGTATATCACTACATCATGTAAAAATCCTCCCATATACTAACTTTTTCTCCCTTACCACTACATACTTCTTCGACCCCCTCCTCATTACTTGTATTCTCTTTAATCAATCTTCCAACCAATAGTTAGACGTCTATATCTTACACTATTTCCTCCTTACCCACTGACGACATTCTCCTTATTCCCCACTTACCATATTGGACCATATTGGACCCATATATCTCATATACTTGTTTATCCTCTTTCTCAAAACAAGTGTTACCTGTTAATAATTATTTTTCTATATTAAATAACTGCATCCTTTATGCGCTTGCCTTGACCTCAGGTGGTGCAGCTTCTTACCTTGTCTCCAATTCCACCCCCTCCCTCATTTTCAACAAATATAAGTGTAGCTGCTGCAGTGAATTGGCAGACCAATTTGAGCTTCATGGTCTCATCAGCTATAAGTATGAACATTATTATAATCAAAACAAAGCGCTAAACTTACTAGGGGTAAGTATGAACAAAATAATGCCAGAGGTGAAGAGGTTAACTATATTATCAAAGCCTCGATACAACCCACTGCCCATCAGAACAGGAATCTCAACTAATCAGACCTGATAGCAATCAGAAGTGTCCAGATGAAGTCACCATGCTACCCTGGAAAGACGGTAAGCTGATAGCATGAGCCTGCATCTGTACGTCTACAATGAGCGTCACCCACCTACGATACGCCGAAACTGAAGAGGGTTGGTGCCACCAGATTTAGGAAGACCCCGTGAATTGAATAGAGGAACCTGGCACCATGCTAGAGCTTCGTTCCAATAAGATCGGAAACCCTCGGAGCATCGGACAAAAGTACACACAATTTTTTGAAGGCGTTAGGCCACAATCTCACCAGGAAAAAATAAGGTCTCCAGAGCGACCAGCTTGATTTTCCATAGACTTTGTGATGCGAGCCAGTGAGGAAATGCCTTTGGCATCTTAGACACAGGAACTACCTCTGGGGGGATGATGAACTGTTTGAAATATAGGTTTTATGATGGCATGCATGTTATTCTCGTTTTCAGTTGTTACAGAATGCACTTGTCAGGCCAAGAGCCCATCTCCCAACCTGGCAGGGGCTTATTTATGCGACTGTAACAACAAACTTCCATGAATCGACAGATTAATCAAATCATAATATTACCAGCAATTATCAACAAGGGAAAATGAAACTAGACACATTTTACTTTAATAAAACCTTTCAGTGGATAATATACAATAAGATTCAGGAATTATCTTGTACATTCGCAGATGTCTTGGTATATATGATGGTAGTCGTAAACCAGACACTGTTTAATATAGAACACACTTCCACCTAGGTAACAAACCAGGATAGTTCTGAACTACACATATTTATCATAAAGAAAATATAGTAGCGGTCTAACAGTGCCAGTGACGGAAGACTGTGAAATTCAAGTGTAGATTTGCCTATTTTGTGTAAAACAGTACGAAATTTTTACTCCTATTAAATAAATTTCGGTTTACCTCTTCTGAACGACTTCAGTAGTTAATGGCTGATGCATCTTACTGACAGGATAGTAACCAGTATGATTAATTTTTTGTCCACACAAATTTAAGGCTTGGAATAGTTGGATTTTGTGACATAACTGGAAAATGCCTCTTTTACTTGGCTTAAATGTCCACCACTAGTTTGGCTCCCTGAACACAAAGTTCCTGCTGTTATTGAGTGCCATAAGTTACAGTTGGCCAATTTGATTGAACAGTGTTATTCATTTAACTAAAGAATGCTTCTTCTGATCGGCATTTTGTAAGGATGATACCTCATACGTTTATCCTGAAAGGGTGTAAAATTTAAATATTTACTGTACTTATTAAAAAAATTGAATCGTTGAAGTCAGATCAGTTACTGGAGAATGCCTCTTCTGACCAGCTTCAAACTTTTATTATTAAGGTCTAGTGGCTTCCGTGTTATAAACGGGGGTAAAAGACAAATAATAATAATAATAAAAGGTAGTTTACCATCGCTCTACACTATTTCTTGGACATGCATTGAGGTAGAGGCGGCTGGAATTATGTAACATGGAGACAACTTTCTTGGATCCCCCAGAGACCGAAATACGTCTAGTTTATTCTACGATTAAATTTTCCAATACGTAAGCCTTCTAGAATTCTTAAATTCAATCTGTCCAGTGTGTAGCCAAAATTTTATAGTATGAGTTGAAGGTTGTTGCAATTATAATTCATCCTGAAAAATAACAGTTTGCTAATGCCAAACGATTTTTAAATTATAGGTTCAAGTTATTGGTTTAAGAATTCTAGACAAAAGCAGAAATGTGATTTGTATAAATAACGGCTGTGCAATCATATTCACTTTGTACTTTGCTAGGGGAAAGGTCTGACTGAGAAAGTAGTGTCTCTCACATTTAGAAGACGGAAGATCAAATATCTACTAATCCTCGCGTTACCATAATAATAATTAAGCCAGGTTGATATAAAGGTATACAGTCTTAGTGTAAGACAAATATTGTGATATAGTTTCACTTAGTGTTCGTCGTGTGTCACTCAGGATATGGAGTGGTGAGGACTCTATCCTCCGTCCCCTGATAGCCAGACAGACAAGATATTAAATTAACTGCACTCACATAACTGCTACAGAGATGTGTACAAAAATCTCACTTCTCCATTAAAAACATAAGATTCCTTTGAGAAAAGACGTAAACTCTCCTGGACTCCCAACCATTGTTTCACTCGCATTCTTGGCAAGTGTGTAGTCCAGTTCCTGACTTTTTAACTATCTAAACCTGACCTTTTAGAGTGAATATTACTAATTCATGCCTGACTTCTGACCTCAACAAATTGTGTGAAGTTCTTGAGCCATTTGATGGCGAGAACAAGCAAGTTCAATCACGGGAGGAAAACCAAGTCATCCAGCACCAAAGATAATGGGCAAGTGTACTCCCCCTTAAGCCAGCAGCTGTTTGATAACAGGCGCCCCAGAATCTTTGAAGCTAAACGTAAAAAAAATGGAAAAAGACTCACGAACACGAAAGCTCACACCACTGGTAGAGCTTTTGGCTCTCTACCCCGGTACTGGTAACGGTGGAGTACCAATGGTAGAGCTCTTGGCTCTCTACCCCGGTACTGGTAACGGTGGAGTACCAATGGTAGAGCTCTTGGCTCTCTACCCCGGTACCGGTAATGGTGGAGTACCAATGGTAGAGCTCTTGGCTCTCTGCCCCGGTACTGGTAATGATGGAGCGCCAATGGTAAAGCTCTTGGCTCTCTACCCCCGATACTGGTAATGGCGGTGGAGCACCAGAGTGCCGTCGCGTTTATAGATGTCATTTACTTGGAGGTAATCAGGAGAGGAGCAGTGGGCGTGGCCGCTACTTGAATCATAACACAGTTAACGAGCATTAAGGTGCCTCTACACCCACACAATATTGAAGCTCTGCAGCACACTCGCGTTGATGACGCCACCACCACCGTGGCACACTCGCGTTGATGACGCCACCACCACCGTGGCACACTCGCGTTGATGACGCCACTACCACCGTGGCACACTCGCGTTGATGACGCCACCACCACTGTGGCACACTCGCGTTGATGACGCCACCACCACCGTGGCACACTCGCGTTGATGACGCCACCACCACTGTGGCACACTCGCGTTGATGACGCCACCACCACCGTGGCACACTCGCGTTGATGACGCCACCACCACCGTGGCACACTCGCGTTGATGACGCCACCACCACCGTGGCACACTCGCGTTGATGACGCCACCACCACCGTGGCACACTCGCGTTGATGACGCCACCACCACCGTGGCACACTCGCGTTGATGACGCCACCACCACCGTGGCACACTCGCGTTGATGACGCCACCACCACCGTGGCACACTCGCGTTGATGACGCCACCACCACCGTGGCACACTCGCGTTGATGACGCCACCACCACCGTGGCACACTCGCGTTGATGACGCCACCACCACCGTGGCACACTCGCGTTGATGACGCCACCACCACCGTGGCACACTCGCGTTGATGACGCCACCACCACCGTGGCACACTCGCGTTGATGACGCCACCACCACCGTGGCTCACCCGCGTTGATAACGCCACCACTACCGTGGCACACTCGCGTTGATGCCACCACCACTATGACACATACGTTGATGAAGTCACCATCGCAGCTAACACTGCTTGGGAATTTTTAGTTTAATTTTCTTATTGTATTTATATGTTGTTGTTAGGCACCCATGGCAGCCAACCAAACATCACAGCCAGCAACCCTTCATAACCAGCCAACTATGACAGCCAGCTGCATGCCGCTGCCAGCTATACGTCGCACCCAGGTACCAGTGCAGGTCAGCTAAATGTGACATCCATCCACACGTCGCAGACTTAAATTAATTAAGTTACGGGATTTGTTCTTTGGGAAACACTATACGACAAATGCAACAAAGGCTACGAGAAAAGCAAAGAAGCAACGTCAATGGTAGTACTTTTTAAGTCAGATGTGCTCTTTCGACTTGAACATTGTTCAGTACTCACAGTGTTTTTTCAAGGCAGGAGAATAAGTGGAGATGAAAAAAGGTGCAGAAGTCTTTGCTACCAAAATATTAATCAAATATTTAAAGTATTGGGAATGCCTATAATATACATAGGTGTTGATACGGCCTGCGCACCTGGCCGCACTTAGCAACGAGCAAGAAGACAGCTGAAAATAAATTAATATATTTCCTTCACCAAAATTAAGCTGTATTTACAACATATATTGCCTATGTACAGTATTTACAGCTTTGTACAATGTGGCAAATGCAAGACACGGTTAACCGTGGCGACCAGCAGGGAAGGCAAGTCTGCCAGGGCTGTTTCACAAGTATATCACATCGCTTCACAGCTTTGGCAGGCTTCATTGTGATTGGCTGGTTGAACCAAGGTACTGGTATAACGACGGCTGCGTGGGGTGTATAGTTGTGATGTATCGGATATCCGCATATCCGCGGAACATTCGCACAATTTCTTACATCCGCATCATCATCCGCATTTTACTGTAAACAGATATCCGCATACGAATCCGCAGAACATCCGCACAATTTCTTACATCCGCATCCGCGGAACATCCGCATAACTTCTTACATCCGCATCCGCAAAATAAGTAAGACATCCTCATACACATCCGCATCCGCGGATATCTAAATTTTCACATCCGATACATCTCTAGTGTATAGGTCGCAGACACAAACAGCCGAGTTGACCAGCAAGTCAACAAGGATGCCTGGCCTTAGGTCTAACTGCAGGGCAAGAAAAGTACTGTAAACCTCAGTTGTTATTGTTTTTTGCTCTGTTTTCTTTACAACGCCCTAGAACCGTTTGGTTATTCACTGCTTGTATTCTAACATTCTCAAATTCACAATGTTGCTGTCAACTTGCTACTGTCTTGATCAGTTCACTTTAACATTATATTAATGATAATCACAAAGATGTTAAACTACTCAGAGTATTTTTTTCCACATCTCTTAAAAAAATATTTGCATTTTTTTCGTGCCATCGGTCGTAAGTGTTAGCAAATTTAGACAGAATGGGAAATATCCCCACTGTTTATGCCGAGATGCTGGGTTCTTAGACAGGCAGACAGCCAGTATGGAGTGTCCCTCCTCAACCCGTCACAACCAGCAACCCGTCACAACCAACAACCCGTCACAACCAGCAACCCGTCACAACCATCAGCCGTCACAACCATCAGCCGTCACAACCAGCAACCCGTCACAACCA
Organism: Cherax destructor; assembly: GCA_009830355.1. Taxonomy (NCBI): domain Eukaryota; kingdom Metazoa; phylum Arthropoda; class Malacostraca; order Decapoda; family Parastacidae; genus Cherax; species Cherax destructor. The sequence continues at coordinate 121,513 of WNWK01000211.1, read as the reverse complement.
ACCAGTCGTCACAACAGTGTTACAGACCACAGTAGTAGAGGCGTTTAGCATAAACATCTAAATCACCCCACTGTTTTAGCATCATAATTGCAGCATACATCAACCTCAAATCCTCTACCTCACCCCCCACACAAAAAAATATTGGTCAATAATTTTCTTCATAAAAAAAAAACTGCAATAAATCATTGCAAGAGCTTTAGAACAAACTGGCAGTATATTGTATTGTGATAGGCCAGCGGTCACCGGTAATCCAATAACGCGACCCACAACCCCCTTCCCTCCATTTCCAGCTGGCTCTCTCCCCTCCCTCACTCGCCCCTCCTCCTCGCCTCACAAACACACTACCACACCCCTCTCCGCGTTAACTACAACAAATAATTCCTAGTCAAACGTAGAAAAGGCAAAAAGTCGAGAGAAAGAAAGAAAGAGAGAGAGAGGAGGGGAAAATAGGTTTCACAACACGTACATATTTCTTGCCCGACGTGAGTAATTGAATAACCTGGCGACAATCCCGCTCCCCCCTGCGTAAACCCGGGATGACCCGCCAGTGTAGAGACCGCTGGTAATGTCGTTACGGCGGGCTAATTGCCTTGTATGCTGTGCTAACAAGGTCAATTAAATGAAATGGCATGGGCAATTGACAATGATACAGTGGGAGTGGCGTGTATTAGGGAATTCAAAAGGGTTGATATTGTTCACCGAAATTGGTCTAGTGTTTCAGAAATTGAATCCTCCGTTGAGTGTGTTGTGTCTCAACTTGTTTATTGTTTGTGTTGCATGTGTTGCGCCTGGCGCGGAGCCCACCTGCCCTACACTCACAAGTTTTTACACTCTCTGCAATTTGGATGGTTCAGCAAACTTCGTCACGTGACAATTTTAACGTAGCTTGAGATTATTGGGTAAATTAAATACGCAGAGGGGAATCAGAAGGCAGCCCTTGGTGAGGGGAGGGGAGGGGAGAGAGAGGAGTGAGGGGGAAGGGATAGTGAAGAGAGGCAAAGGAGTGAGGGGAGGTGTAGAGAGAAGGGGAAAAGAATGAGAGGAGAGTTGTAGGAGTGGGATAGTGAGGGTGAGGGGACAATAAGAAGAGGGGAAGAGTGGGAGGTGAAGAGAAGAGAGTGAAAAAGAATGTTGTGAGGAAAGGGGAGCAGGGGAAGGGGAAGGATAGTGTGGGGGATAATAGAAGGGAAAAGAAGACAGGAGAATTTAATGAAAGGAACGGAAAGGAGTATGAGATGGAGAGAGTGGGGAAAGGAAGAGGCGAGGTTGTAGTTGTGGTGGTTGTGGTTGTGGTGGTTGTGGTTGTGGTTGTGGTGGTGGTGGTTGTGGTTGTTACGGTGGTGGTAGTTATTGCTGTTGGTGACATACAACAATCTGACAGGAAAAGAAGAGCAGAGAATTTTGGCGAATGAAACAGCAAAGGGAGGGAGGTAGATGGTAAGAGGGGAAGAATATAGTAGAGAGAAGAGGAAAGGGAAGGAGGGTGAGAAGGGTGGAAATGAAGGAGGGTGAGAAGGGTGGAAGGGAAGGAGGAACAGAAGGATAAAAGGGAAGAAGGGTGATGTGGGTGGATGAAAAGGCGAGAAAGGTAAATGAGAGGGACGGCGGGACATAATGTATATGAGTAATATTGACGAAGATGCAATTAAAATAACAGTAAAAACAGCAACAACAACGATAAACATCTTGCCATAGAAGTCTCCTAAATCTGTGAAGGTCTAGTGAAATTAGGTCTTCCTAGATGGCTTAATTACTTTCCTTGCTCTATTATCCCAGACAAATAAGTAAATCACTCGATAAGCATCTATATGAAAAGTAAAGAACATATTTACGAAATAAAAATTTTAATAATAAAAAAAATGTGATTGACATTAACAATTGCCTCTGTGTTCCTCTGAAGTATTTTAGGTGTCTTTAAAGTGGGACCTTTAAATGGTATGATTTTTTCCTCCTTAAACCAAATTTTCGAGTATTTTTAAGAGTCCTTTAAATAAAACTTTTTTCTTATAGAATTGTAGACATTTTCACATATAAATGAAAAAGAAAACTGGTGAATAACGAGCTAATTTTTACGACGTTTTTTCTAAATATAACAAGTTTAATGAACTCTGAAATACTGTATTATGAAGCGATATGCCACTAACCTCCTCCAAGGCTTTTGTTCATAACTCCAAAACCCATTATATGATCAGCTTTAAATGTTCAATCCTGGTGAATTATAAGAGGGGAGATGTTCTTGGGACAACTGGCACGTACAGGACCACCTCTGCTCAGTTTGATGCAGACCATTCCCAATTTTGGCTTCGGTGCGATAACACTGAAAAGTTCTCTTCTGTTCGGCTTCAACTTTTCTAGACGGTTTTAATTATTAGTGGAATGTGTAGTTGCCATTTCACCAGTTTTAATTTCGAAATATCGTATTTTTTTATTTAATAATTGGAGCTTGCCTCTTTCTGAAGGCCTCATGTATCTTATGAAATAGGCGAAACGTTTTTTGGGGGTTAGACTAAGTTTCCCTTTCTCTAGTTTACCAGGGAAGTTAAAAAAATGGAATTGTTGGATTCTGTATAATAACTGGAAAATGCATCTTCCTGTCGGCTTCAAACTTTAAGTATTGATATGTTATTCTCAAAAGAAGCCTCATTTTGATTTTGGGCCTTGTAACTTATAATTTGCCTTTTTTTTATTAAGCAAATTGGTTTTCGTGAACCAACTGGAAAATGTCTTTTGTTAACTTTAAATGCTGGTGAATTTTTCTTACAAAAATTTTTTAATTGATTTTGCCAATTTTTCATAAATTGGAAAAGTGGAAATATGGGTTTTCATGCGATAACTTGTGAATGTCTCGTGTGACTTGCATCATGTCTTCAACATCAACAGGTTTAAAGGTCGTGTATGTCTTGCAGTGCGCAATATGGGTGTGTGCTCTGTCAACATTGACCGTTGTATCTCTTGACAGATTACGTCAAGCTACGCTGCCCTTTGGTGTGTATGCTGTCTGTGAATCGTCGTTGTATCGTTGAAGCCAGGTCAAGGTAATATGGGGGGGGGGTGGAATGTCAGAGGTATTAGAAGTGATACGTGGTATACTTTGGGTTCTGAGGAGGGTCCATGTCCGTGTAGAATCGTTAGTATGTCTTGCAGTCACCTGAGATCCAGGAGAATAAATAAAATCCTATTTTTAAAGGTAAAAAGTGAGGGGATGGGAAGCAGTCTTGAGAATCAAGTAAGAGAAACCACGTACCCAGTCTGAACTAGCCACTTCTGCAGTGACAGTGTTATTGGTGTTCCCTGGAGGTGCTCTCCTGGTACATAACACCAGGAGAGCACCTCCAGAACCAATTGAGCAAGGCTTAACAAAACCGCCTGTTTAAACAAGAGCATTAACTATGCAATTGTCTCTCAGCTAATAATGACGGCGGGTGAGCCGGAAATAATGCTAGGAGTTATACACTTTCAACTGTCATTCCTGGATCCGCAGGAAAATTCACTAATACTTACGAAGTCAAAGGCAGTTATCTGGCAAATGGCTAACCGATTTCTAGTCAGTGGGTCGCCTGACACATCGTAAAGATAATCCGAGTGTCTTTGTGTGGAGTGACAAGACGACAATACCACTACCAACAGAAGCTAACATATATGTAAACAGGGCTGATATGCTCTCTTGCCTCTGTTCAAGAACTGGATTTCAGAAAACGGAGAAATTTTCCCAATAACAAGGCGAAATGGATAGAGAGTCAGGGAGGGGGCTTATTTATATTCGATCCGAGGAAGGGAGTAAAAGATCAAATCGAAGAACAAAAATGCCCTTCGCCTCGATAAGGAACTCCTTACTGAAGGGGCAGTTTGTCTCATCACTAATGCTAAACACGCAATTTACGCTTAGACAAATTTCTGCTAATTAATTATGGTGGTGAAGAAGTGGTGTTGGCTTTGTGAACCCCACAGCTGAATATTGTTTACACCGCAGCAATGGTTCATTCTCCGAGCCTGTGGCCAAGACACAACCACCTCCGCTCTCACCAGCTATCTTTACCCTTGTACCCGTAGCTCGTAAGACCCATAGCGGCTACCGACGTTCTTAAGGGATACTCCTGTTGCAACACCAGAAGAAATTCATATCAAAGGATGAATTCTGTGCTAAGTTTTTGTTTTTGAAAACATTAGAAACTATTCTATTATGACCAGAGTTTGGAAGAGATATCACGTGTCAGCTCTGATGGTATTGAATGTATCGTATCTTACCTAACTCACTATCGGGACTCCAAAATGAGAGAGAGAGAGAGAGAGAGAGAGAGAGAGAGAGAGAGAGAGAGAGAGAGAGAGAGAGAGAGAGAGAAAGAGGTTAGTGGCTTTGACTACAAGTCTAAGATACTGGGTTTTTTTTTCATTAAACAGAAGTGTTTTAAAGGTTATTTCCGATATCGTTATCAATGACAGTACACGACAAATATTAACCTTACCACTAGTCTACTCTACATGTTAACTATATTGAACATATATTTTATTATTAACCTATAATCTGGAAAGGAAGAAATGCTGGGTTAACATTAAATTCTTCAGGCCACGGTACTGTCACATTGATTTATCGTATATTATTCATTACTCCACGTAACTCCATTTAAATAAAAAATAGTTGAGATTTTGGATAGAAAACTGTTCGTTTCTCAGTTCAAGAACAAAACAAAACGTGCCCTCCAGGTCTCATTTTGGAAATGTGTGGAGGACGACGGACGCTCAGTTGACTCTGCAAACAAAAGACGAACGCAGACACCAATGGCGGCGAAGCTTTTGTTTACATATCCTTTTATTATACGTGGCTTTTCTTGAATGATAATCACACTCATTACGTGCCGTGAAACAAAGCCCAGACCATATGATTCGGGGCAGGACGGAGCATTTACTCATTCTCTGGATAAAACAGTCGAGGAGCAGCGCACAATACCACTGTCCGTCAAGAGGGGAAATCGCCAAGATTGTGGTGTGTCTCATTTATTTGTGCGAGGCAGTCCAATAACAGGCGAGACAGACGCGCACTCCTCAATTTAGCCATCCCCACTCTGTGTAAAAGATATTTGATGAACAGCTATAAACCAGCTTAAGTTATAAATGACCAGCTCTGGTCTCGTAGCTACAAATAGGTAATTACTGACAAGTATGGAAGGACTGAGGAAGTTCCTAGTGAGCGAAATGTTTCCTCAATGTTCTACTACCAGCATACGTGTATTCTTTACACACAAACACACACACACACAATCGATTACTGGACGAAAAGTCCCAGGACTCTTAATTCGACCACCTCCCAATTCCCCGTGGGAATAAATAGCTGAGTGCACACACATCACACGGGTCAGAATAATTTTGGAATCTGCTCTTAAAAAATAAATGTGCTGTGGTATAGTGAAGCGCTGAACCCGTGTGGTTTATTCAGTACAAGAAATTGTGGAGTGTATGTGTGTGTACTCGTCTAATTGTGGTTGCAGGGGTTGAGTCTCAGCTGCTGGCCCCGCCTCTGCACTGGACGTTACTGGTTTCACTCTCTCACCTAGCTGCGTGAGCCCTACCGTACCTTTTCTTAAAGCTATGTATGGATTCTGCCTCTACCGCTTCACTGTCTAGGTCGTTCCAATTTCTGACCACTCTAAGGCTAAATAAGTATTTCCTAACATCCCTACGACTCATCTGTATTTTATAACTTCCAACTGTTACCTCGTGTGTCTGATACCCGCCTTTCAAAAGACTCACCCTGTAATTCCTCGCAGGATTTTAAACGTTGTAATCATGTCACTTGCGGTTCTTCTGTCCTCTAGTAGTGTGTGTGTGTGTGTGTGTGTGTGTGTGTGTGTGTGTGTGTGTGTGTTTTGGTGTATAATGTGTGTGTGTTTTTTGTTTTTGCACACGTGCATGTGTAACTGTGAGTACCCTTTCCACCAATCCGTCTGGCCGATATCAATGATAGATACTTTAGCACATGCCTCATATTTGTTATACGATCCATTTCCAGATACCGTATAATCGGCCTTATCACACATACGTACTTGCACATCTACCTATTGTTCCCCAATACCAAGGTAACACAAAACTATAGAGACCTAAAATAGTGTTTACATATTTAGACACTACCAAGGTAAAGACAGAACAATGAGACTAAAAATATGTAGAGAAAAATGGACAAGCAGAGGAAAGAGAGAGAAGAGAGAGAGGGGAAAAAGAGCAAAAAGAGAGAAAATGGAGGAAAAAGAGCAAGAAGAGAGAGAGCAAGAGCGAGAGAGAAGAGAGAGAATAAGGAGACGTGCAGAGAGAGAAGAGAGGAGACCGGAGAATGAGGAGAAACAAGATTAGCAGATTACAGGGAAAGCAATTGTGGCAATGCAAGAGCCGCAAACAGAGAGAAAGAAGAGAGAAGCTCTCGAGGGTGAGGCACCACAGATTACCTGATTACGGAAGTTTGGTAATCAGGCCACAGAGATTAAGAGAGTAATTGAGTGACTCCTTATTCGGTTATCTAATTACCCGTTAATAGCAGGCATTATGGGGTGGTCTGAGTGGTGGTATCTCCCAGTGACCCCACCACTACATTATGGGGTGTTCTGAGAGGTGGTATCTCCCAGTGACCCCACCACTACATTATGGGGTGTTCTGAGAGGTGGTATCTCCCAGTGACCCCACCACTACATTATAAAGTGGTCTGAGAGGTGGTATCTCCCAGTGACCCCACCACTACATTATAAAGTGGTCTGAGTGCTGGTATCTCCCAGTGATCCCACCACTACATTATGGGGTGTTCTGAGAGGTGGTATCTCCCAGTGACCCCACCACTACATTATAAAGTGGTCTGAGTGCTGGAATCTCCCAGTGACCCCACCACTACATTATGGGGTGTTCTGAGTGGTGGTATCTCCCAGTTACCCCAATACTACATTATGGGGTGTTCTGAGTGGTGGTATCTCCCAGTGACCCACCACTACATTATAAAGTGGTCTGAGGCTGGAATCTCCCAGTGACCCTACCACTACATTATGGGGTGGTCTGAGTGCTGGTATCTCCCAGTGACCCCACCACTACATTATGGGGTGTTCTGAGTGCTTGTATCTCCCAGTGACCTCACCACTACATTATAAAGTGGTCTGAGTGCTGGTATCTCCCAGTGACCCCACCACTACATTATAAAGTGGTCTGAGTGCTGGTATCTCCCAGTGACCCCACCACTACATTATAAAGTGGTCTGAGTGCTGGAATCTCCCAGTGACCCTAACACTACATTATGGGGTGGTCTGAGTGTTGGTATCTCCCAGTGACCCCACCACTACATTATGGGGTGGTCTGAGTGGTGGTATCTCCCAGTGACCCCACCACTACATTATAAAGTGGTCTGAGTGCTGGTATCTCCTAGTGACCCCACCACTACATTATGGGGTGTTCTGAGAGGTGGTATCTCCCAGTGACCCCACCACTACATTATAAAGTGGTCTGAGTGCTGGAATCTCCCAGTGACCCCACCACTACATTATGGGGTGTTCTGAGTGGTGGTATCTCCCAGTGACCTCACCACTACATTATGGGGTGTTCTGAGTGGTGGTATCTCCCAGTGACCCCACCACTACATTATAAAGTGGTCTGAGTGCTGGAATCTCCCAATGACCCCACCACTACATTATGGGGTGTTCTGAGTGGTGGTATCTCCCAGTGACCCCACCACTACATTATGGGGTGTTCTGAGTGGTGGTATCTCCCAGTAATCCCACCACTACATTATGGGGTGTTCTGAGTGGTGGTATCTCCCAGTGACCCCACCACTACATTATAAAGTGGTCTGAGTGCTGGAATCTCCCAGTGACCCCACCACTACATTATGGGGTGGTCTGAGTGCTGGTATCTCCCAGTGACCCCACCACTACATTATGGGGTGGTCTGAGTGCTGGTATCTCCCAGTGACCCCGCCACTACATTATGGGGTGATCTGAGTGCTGGTATCTCCCAGTGACCCCACCACTACATTATGGGGTGGTCTGAGTGCTGGTATCTCCCAGTGACCCCGCCACTTCATTTTTATCAATTATTCTCCGGCAAACAATTACGTCTGCTAAGTCACCCTCACTGCTGGACACCAAGATTTTAAAGTCTGTCAGGCCACGTTAACAATACAGTATATACATACAGTCTATTATTTCAGCGTATTATAAGAGAATGTATTCGTTTTAATGCTATTTTTCATGTATTTGTGCGTATGTATGCGTATGTGGTGGGAATTATGACATGTAATACAAAACAAGCATTTATTTTAGACGACGTTTCGCTCAAAGACATTGAAAAAGAAATCCTCTTAATTCAACATTCAAGTGAGATGGAGAGGGGAGGAAAGGTCACACTATATGTGACAAAGACGTAGAAATGGGAGATCGGGTCATAAGCGGCATCGTTTGTGTGGAGGTTATGTCTGGTAAGATTACCTTGTGGTAGGTCGGGTAAGATTACCTTGTGGTAGGTCGGGTAAGATTACCTTGTGGTAGGTCGGGTAAGATTACCTTGTGGTAGGTCGGGTAAGATTACCTTGTGGTAGGTCGGGTAAGATTACCTTGTGGTAGGTCTGGTAAGATTATCTTGTGGTAGGTCGGGTAAGATTACCTTGTGGTAGGTCGGGTAAGATTACCTTGTGGTAGGTCTGGTAAGATTACCTTGTGGTAGGTCTGGTAAGATTACCTTGTGGTAGGTAAGCAAGTGATTTTGTTAGGCGGAAAATGATTTGATTCTGCTGGATGCTGTCATGAACCCTGATGGTAGATGCTTCGAGGCATTCTCTCTTAATTCAATCGTGCTGTTGTAAGATAAGTTTAGCCTTGTTCCACGCCTTGAGGTTCGTGAGTTTGTCTGCATATGGCGCGTGGATATTCTGGATCTTGCATGCGTGTTTATATTCATGTCTTGACATGAAGGCTAGATGTAGTCCTAGTCAAGTAGAACTTGTTGCACCCTGCAGAGGAAGGTGTAGAAGGCAACTCCGATTCATAGAGGTTGGCGAAGGTGATGTCCTTGGCGGTTAAGGAGATTTATTCCTGCGATATCCATAGTCTGGAATATTGTTCTAGACTATGAAGCAAAACCCTTCTCCTCAAGACTAGTCTTCAAGGGTGATGGACTGATGACATCGTCTTTACATCTCTATTGCTTCTGCTCACTCTTCTGTACTCGACTGAAGAAGCCTAGTGTAGGCGAAAGGTTTCGGAATAAAGATGCCTACTTATCACTCTGTCGGTACTGTATACCATTTTAATATTCAGCATTTAGGTACCTGGGTATCAGGTCGCGTCCTGGGATAGAAACGACTGACCCTAATGACTTTCTTGGGTTATGCTGGGTTAATATACCTGGGTTAATTATTGTATTATATAGTTGTCTCCATCTTTCCATCAGTTTCTACGGTAACAAACAATATATTGACCAACATTCACAGTGTTGAAAGATACTTTTATAAAATAATTAGAAAACATCTATTCCTCTTTCTCAAGGGTATATACTATAGTAATAATAAACACCGCTTTAAAATATCCATTTGTACCAACCATTTTTTTTTATTTCTAAAATAAAAATGGTGAACTTGGTAAAACTTTGGCAATAATTGTTTATCTTTGCTCTTAAAATTCGAAAAGTACACTTAAATTATTTTAACAATCCTTGGAAGAGAAAACTCAAGTAAGGTCGATCTCGTTAAAAGACCCAGGAAAATGTCCAGCAGAGAAACTTGGTTGGCGATATCCGTAGGTTTTATATTTTCGTGCTGGCGAGTAGCGCAGCGGCGCTGACCTCCACGACTACGACACTACTGCCGATATCACAAAAAAAAGACGTGAAATTTCTCCTGCAATATATACTTTAAATAATTTCTGGGGACAGTATCGATATCGGTACGGAAGAAAAAAAAATATTGGACAAAAGCTGTGAATACAATATCAATACCAATAAAAGCGGAGGCGTCGTAAAACAGCGGACATAACCGGTGGAAAGGTAGGAAAGTCTCCATAAAAGCCTGTGATTCCCTGCGCCGCCTCCACAGGCAGGCCCTAAGTGCGCCATTCGTATGACGGCCATATTTTACGAGCCTCACAGAGTGGACATTTCTTTTCACTCCCGACCTTTACAGTGTGATGGAATGATTGACTCTCCGGCCAACACCAAGATTCTATTTTCCTCGATAGAAGTGAGAAGGTTTATGGATTACAACCTGGCGAGATGGAGGTGGCTGGGTGGGCTGTAGTGCTTGGCTCCGCTCTTTATTGAGGGTTCACAAATAAGGTGTTAAAATGTGAGAGGCCCAGTGTGAGGGCACTCGTCTTGCATTCGCAAGGATCCTGTTTCTTACTGTTTTATACTAGCCCTTGAGGGCTCCTACTTGTTGAAGAGCACAACGTGACCCATAAATCCCAAAGAAATCGTAGTTGCGGAGCTTCGGTCCTGGTGCTTATTAGGGACTATTAAAATGACAGAGGGAGCTGCAAGACAGTAGCTGGGATCAGGAACAACAGTCTCTTGGCACTTCTCAAGTGCTTGATGGTTAAAGGGAGGAATATCTTAGCACTCAGCGGTGTTGGTGACGTACTCGTCGAGAAAATGTCTCCCGACGCAGATCTTCGTCAAATGATGACAAAATCAGTGATTAAGCTGACGTATCCATGGTACGTTTTCCTATAATGATTCAGAAATAAAACTTGCTACACAGTGTGGTAGGTGCGTTATAGTGTGAGAGCGCCGGACTCCATCAGACCTCCACTGGAACGAGGCACCAGGATGAGACAGCGAGGCTGATTAATTGTAATGAATGCAATAATTAATATTTAACTAATAAGTTGAACAAAAAAATTGCTCAATTTTAATGAAATAACAATAAAATAGTTCTTGGTAGGTACAATACTTTCTTGCCTTTGTTTAGTTGTCTCGGTCACAAAATTATTATTATTATTTATCTTTACATTAAAATTCACAAGGCTGATCCACTCTCTTTTTAATTTGTTTTGTCATAAAAATCGAAAACATTTTTTTAGGGACAACCTGAACGAAGTAACTGACATTCATCTCATCAAATGTACAATAATTTGATAATGCGGCCTTTAACATTATAACAGGCAGACTACGTATACAACATGTGCTATGTCTTGAGCCATAGTTGTGCAGGAAGCCAGCGCTTTAGTGTTGCAACATGAGTAGTGTGTGTGAGGACACAGCGGCTGGTCATTATCAGAGGTAAATGAGAGTGTCAGCGAGCTAACGAGAATGACGTCAGAAATAAACTCCAAAACTTCTTATATTTTACCCTGTCTGTATAATCAACTTGAGAGGTCTTAAGACAGGCGTGGAGCCCACTAAACAACCAACAATTATTCACACACACACATTGGTAAGTAAAATAAAAAGTATTAAATATGTTACTTTTGACTATCTTTATCTAGATTCTCTTAATGTGTGTATGTATATATATATATATATATATATATATATATATATATATATATATATATATATATATATATTACCTTGTGAAGCAAGTTACATTTCTTATCAAATACTTTTTATTTTGATAAGAATTTTAACTTGCTTCACAAGGTAATAAGTTATTATCTGTCCCGTGCTCTTGCCTACAATACCACATTATAATTTCTAAACCGTATTATTTATTACATTACTGTAGACTACCAAACCCTTCAGTGTGACCTATAGATCTCTCATTAACCCTCATCCCTCCCTCCCCTCACTGTGACCTATTACACCCCTCAACGTCCCTCCACTCCCCTCACCGGGTTCCCCCATACCCCTTACTATGATCCCCTTTCCTCACTATCTCCCACACCTATCACTAATCCCTGCTTACCACCACCTTCCAAACCTGACGGACTGATCACCTCAAAATTACTTTACTTGCTCTGGTCTTATACTCGTTTACATTCGATAAAATATGCCTGTCGTATATGCCTGTCGTATATGCCTGTCGTATATGGCTGTCGTATATGCCTGTCGTATATGGCTGTCGTATATGGCTGTCGTATATGGCTGTCGTGTAGACGAAACGTTGCAGCAACAAACGTCTTTCCTGTTGCATATGCGTCTTATTCATCACCATGTTGATATTTTACACCATCATTAATATGATACTAACACACACACACCTGACATGATGCCCACACCTGTATCTCGGAGTTCTTTCTCTCTCTCCCATATGATTCACACTTTCTTCTCTCTCCTTTTCTTCCCTCTCTTCTCTCCCGGTGTGCGCGCGTGCGTGCGCACGGTACTGGTGTGGCGAACTAGCCACTGTAAAGACCCACTCTGTATGACGTGTGAGGGCCGCCCCGGCCTGGGAATGCAATAAAAGTGCGTATAAACCACTGTAATGGTGCGCCCCTTATGAAGAAACTCCGCTTTATGCTCCATTTCAATGCTCATGGAGGAATTCACCAGCTGACATTTCATCCTTGCCTAGACCTCCTCCCTTACCCCCCCCACCTCCTCTCCAACACTACTCCTTCCCTACTACACTTTCTGTAGGCTGAGAGAGCGCCCCTCCTTTCTGACATTGACATGGGGAAGAATTTAGTACTTTGGTATCGATCACAAGCACTACCTAGGCACTGTCTGGTGCTGGCATTGATCAATGGCCCAGCCTAGACACTGCCTAGTACTGGCATTGATCCCTGGCCCAGCCTAGACACTGCCTAGTACTGGCATTGATCCCTGGCCCAGTTTAGACACTGCCTAGTACTGGCATTAATCCCTGGCCCAGCCTAGACACTGCCTAGTACTGGCATTGATCCCTGGCCCAGCCTAGACACTGCCTAGTACTGGCATTGATCCCTGGCCCAGCCTAGACACTGCCTAGTACTGGCATTGATCCCTGGCCCAGCCTAGACACTGCCTAGTACTAGCATTGATCCATAGCCCAGCCTAGACACTGTCTGGTACTGGCATTAGACCGGGATTATGAGGTAAATCCTTTTATTATTTATGGACTTTTTAAGTCTCTACTATATTTTTTTGCACCTCTGTTTTTTTAACAGAGGTGGTTTTCACTGTATGCCGTGCCTTCTGCATTCGTAAAGAACAGTTTAAGTGAGCAGATTTTAAACCAGCTCCACCAATAAGAGGCAGGAACAGGTGTTCTAGCTTGCACAAATATACAATTCAAGGGATTTTAGGTGTTTACGAATAGTTAAAGGTTTCAGTTCCCTTCTCAGCTCAGTAATCCATCTGGTTCTCTAAATATACGTAAATATTCCAGTCTCAAGGTCCTTAAAATTGATACTAGTGGTTTGGCATCTTCATTTTTCTAAGTACCTGTTATCCAGTTTACCATTTTCTTTGCAGTTATCATAGTAATTCAAGATCTTTCTACACGGTTAATAATCCCGTCCTATGCACCCATCTTCCACTCAGTCAAATGTTTTAATTTTATTTTATAGTGTTATATATTACCCTCCCCTCACCCACTACGCTACAACTATTCACTCACTACAACAAACGTTCTCTCCCCTCGCCCACTACACTTCTACCCCTCACTACACTTTCGCAATCCCACTGTCATAACTAGCACTATACATCTGGCTACTGATGATTGTGTTTACCGCCTTGAATACAGGACAACCTGGGAGGAAACCTAAAGAAATGCTGGAGTGGAATGGAAGAGTGGAAGGGAGGATGATAACATTAATATATGATTGTAGATTAATTATAGAAAAAAATAAAGAATCGGGTATGAAGCAAAATTCTCTGTACTGTGATCTTTGAAAGATTTAAAAGGGTAAAGGAGGAAAGTGGGGAGTGCGAAAGGTGTATAATTATCACAGAAGAATATGTTAAGAGTCTGAGAAAATAAATAAGGAAATTGAGAAAGAAGAGGTAATGGAGGATACAGGAAAGGAGGAGGAAAGTAAGACAAAACAAAATAAAGAGCATAAGATAACTGGTGATAGCAGACAAAATATGCATGAATAAAGAGATCACCGATTATTGTATTGGCATCCCAGAGGCTGGAAGCACCTTGAGATGGAAGGAATCACAGAAAGTACTGACACAGTGTAGAAAATAACACAGGTGACAGATTTCCTCAGGATTGGTAAGTACTCCATTGACATACCTACTCTTACATTTGTCACGAAATAGGGGCCTAGGGGAGAAAACTATCCTGTAAAGCAATAGCTGAATATGCGTGTACTGGCTACAGAATGGCAGAAAAATTTCGGGGATGATCAGACGAGTGGTCACTGTAATCCAAACCCAGCAAGTACATAATTATGAAGGAAGCAGCTAACTTTAAACAAAGCGAATGACCTGGCAATGAATATAGTACCGAGTATATGTGAACTATGTCTGAGAGTAGCCAGCCTAAGAAAGCCATTCTGCCTCATAGTGGCCGCGATTGAATAACCTGAACGAGGAAAGAAGCAAACTTTATACAAAGTTTTAAGAATAGATATGATAGGACCCAAAATTTTAGGAATGAGTCAAGTAGTTACCATTTAAGAGGCGGGACCAGGAGCCAAGACTCAGCCCCCACAACTAGGCGAGTACTCACGATATAGTGAAGTTAACTAAGATAACAAGAAAAAGATAAGTCTTGCCTTGGAATCAAAAGTAAGCAAAGCTAATTAGAAAGTCTGTTGGATTGACGCAGCTTTCTTGGATCATCTCTGTTGACCTGAGGTCCATGTCCTCAGTATTTGCATATCACTTTTTATCAATAAAGTAGACGTAACTCAGCTACTTTGTAAATTTTGTTACTGTCTTAACGACTCATCCAGCTCTAAAATGTAACCTTAGTGACATCTCTCCATTTTTGATGAAGCCTCAGTGGACGCTCCAGCTCTTATAGTGGCAGTCACTATACGAATCCCTTTGAATTAACCGGTTCAATAATTTTACAAAGTTTAAAACAATCAAGTTGATAGCAACAAATTACTGAGCACATTGTCATCTCTCACCTGTCCTCTTCTGGTATATTTATATGCAATGTTTTTTTTTCTTATTTTCAGTAGTAACTTCAGTAGGTTTCTGTGTCCCGACGTATTTTTTGATGATGCCGTTGCCACAAAGCAACCGCAAGCACAGCAGGTTGTCCCATTGTCACACTGGGGAGTGTGAAAGCACATGACTCGCCACGACACTTCATAATAAAAAAAGTCGAAGTCTTTGATGTGAAGGCGACAGAGTCATTAGCACTTTTGTCGAGTAGCTGAACAAAACTTAAAAATAAAGAACGCTGTCGTAGTCAGAGAGCCAAACATGTTCAGGTCGACACAATACACGGAAAATAAATTCTTCCCCACCATATTGGGATAGAATATGTGAGAAATCTGTTGGGTTGATGAAACTACTTATACAACTTAATCTGCTTGCTGGAATTTTATTACTTTCAGGATGTTCGTTCTTTGTGTATGGTTTAATTTCTGAATACACAATCCTAGTTTTGCTTAAGTCTCTCTTACACTCATGCAGAGAGGAGTAAGTAAGGTGTAGTGGTGGGGTAGGCAGGCAGGACCGAGGGAGGGGAGGTGCGATGGTTGCCCAGCAGCACTGCTGGAGTCTGGCTGTCACTCCCCACTGATGATACGAGCTAATAACAGCGTCACCAGGCTTTTCTTTTGTTTTCTCATCAACATGCAGAGGCATCACTCACGACGCCCCCTCCTGCCCCGCCTCCGCGCCTTACAACGTCTACAAGCGCACCTCCATCCTCCCCCGACGCCTGCCTTCTCTGTCACGTTGACAGATCAGGCAAAGAGCGTCTGAGTGTGGCTGCCACCCGCCCCTCACACCATTATAACCACGCTGAGCCTACAGCTGTTCCTGCATATGTGGCGCCTTTATGGACCCGACTGGTGATAGGTGTTGATGGGGGTGGGACACACACAGGTTTTCATTCAGTGATTGTGTTGTGGAGGAGGGATGAGAGCGTGACACCTTTGTTATTAGCATTCATTGTAGGAGGTTGTGGCACCCTGCGTGCCGCCGCCACCACTCATGCTCTCCCTCTCATCATCTTCCAATTACTATAATAGCTTATTTGATAAATATAGGGAAATGATGACACTGCTGCATCCTCAAATAAATAAGTACATATATATATAATGGGGTCCACCTCTGGTGTAAATTGTGGGACCCATAGCCTCGGAGAAGTGGATAAAAAGACTTCAAGGAAGAATATTTGGATTTCTTCCTGAAGCCATTTGAATATTTCGCTTCCCCTACCACCCCATCTTTTCATTCTTTTTACCAATAGGTATATTTTATTACATAATATGGTACGAAAGATTTAAGAGATACATTGTTGATATAAAGATGGCATATACAGTACATGAGGTGTGAGAGATACATGTCTAGTACATGTTACGTGTTTGTCACTGATTATAATGCGAAAATCTCATCCAGCTCCTCAGAGCTGGAACGCGTGCCCAAAATACAGCATGCATTACCCCTCTGAACAGTAGCGCTGAGTCGCTGGAACAGAAAACTAGCTGCCCTGGGATCCCTAGGTACCCTGATGAGTCTTTTGCCCAGCTTCTTAAGGAACTTAGATGCACTCTTTTCCCATGAGCCAAGGGTCTCCGAGCCTATGGGAACAAACATATAATGATGGGCAAGTTCTCCATATTTTCTAGACTTTTGGGACTCCCTGAAGGTGGCAGCTGCCCCTCCTTCCTCCCTGGTGTATTGGAGATAGGTATCAGCCAAGGTAGATGCACATGTGTAGTCCCACACCACCTGCTTGCCGTCTGTCTAGGCTTGAAGGGTGATACCATCTGGACGCTTCTGGCTGCCATCATATCTGCATAGATGGAGTGGCTCCCTTACTGCTGGGCATCCGGCTGTTGTGAGGCTCCTCTTGATAATGTTATTAACCTCCTCATGTATATATATATATATATATATATATATATATATATATATATATATATATATATATATATATATATATATATATATATATATACTGCACTAGCCAGGATCGAACCCATGATGCTTTGCCGCCTCATGGTGAGCGAAAACGCATGACGCTCTAGTCACTGAACCACACAATCCTTAAGAATAGCGCATCCAGTAGGACTGAATAGTACAACATTCATTCCTACTGGATACACTACTCTTAAGGATTGTGTGGTTCAGTGGACTAGAGCGTCATGCGTTTTCGCTCACCATGAGGCGAGCCAAAGCATCATGGGTTCGACCCTGGCTAGTGCAGAGTAGTTATTGATATATATATATATATATATATATATATATATATATATATATATATATATATATATATATATATATATATATATATATATATATGCAAGTCAACCACTATGAAAAAATAGAGGAATTCCAAGCGCTTTCGTGACTACTCACGTTATATATATATATATATATATATATATATATATATATATATATATATATATATATATATATATATATATATATATTAACGAATCAGCCGTTTCCCACCAAGGAAATGCGACCCGAAAAAGATGAAACACTTTCATTATCATTCACTCCATCACTGTCTTGCCATAGGCGCGCCTACACTGCAGTTAAAAAGTTACAACATTAACACCCCTCCTTCGGAGTGCAAGCACTGTACTTCCCACCTCCAGGACTCAAGCCCGGCCTGCCGGTTTCCCTGAATCCCTTTATAAATGTATCCTTGCTTGTACTCAAACAGCTCGTCAAGTCATAAAAATCATTCCACTCCACTCACTCCTATCTAACATGCTCGCACGCTTCCTGGAAGTCCAAGCCCTCGCACACAAAACCTTCTTTACTCCCTCCCTCCAACCTTTCCTAGACCAACCTCTACCCCCAATCTGAACTACCTCAACAACCCTTACTCAGCCCATTGAATAATACGTGTGGTAACCTCACACCTCCTAATTTCCAAACTACGGATTCTCTGCATTATATTCACATCGCATATTGCCCTCAGACACGACATCTCCACTGCCTCCAGCCTTCTCCTTGTTGTAACTTTCGCTACCCATGTTTTACACTCATATAAGAGCGTTTGTAAAACTATACTCTAATACATTCCTCTTTTTGTATCCATGGATAACGTTCTTTGTCTCCACAGACTCCTCAGTGCACCAGTCACCTTTTCCCTCCTCATCATTTCTATGATTCACATCATCTTTCATAGACCCATCTGCTGACATGTTCACTCCCAAATATCTGAATACATTCACTTCTTCCATACTCCCTCCCTCCAATCTGATATCCAATCTTTCGTCACCTAATTTTTTTGTTATCCTCATCACCTTACTCTTTCCTATATTCACTTTTAATTTTCTTCTTTTACATACCCTACCAAACTCATCCACCAACCTCTGCAACTTCTCTTCTGAATCTCCCAAAAGCACAGTGTCATCAGCAAAGAGCAACTGGGACAACTCCCACTTTGTGTTAGATTCTTTATCTTTTAACCCCACACCTCTTGCCAACACCAGAGCATTCACTTCTCTTACAACTCCATCTATAAATATATTGAACAACCATGGTGACATCACACATCCTTGTCTAAGGTCTACTTTTGCTGGGAAATAATTTCCCTCTCTCCTACATACTCTAACTTGAGCCTCACTATTCTCGTAAAACCTCTTCACTGCTTTCAGTAACCTACCTCATATTCTATACATTTGCAACATCTGCCACATTGCCCACCTATCTACAATATCATATGTCTTTTTCCAAATCCATAAAAAAATTCATAACAAAAATGATTTTACCTTTATCTAAATACTTTTCACCTATATATTTCAATGTAAACACTTGGTCTACACACCCCGTACCCTTCCTAAAGCCTCTTTGTTCCCCTGCTCACATTTCCCCTACCCTCGTCGACACACGTCTCCCTCGCCCTCGTTTCCCCTCCCCCTCATCGACACACGTCTCCCCCCGCCCACGTTTCCCCTCCCCCTCGTCGACACACGTCTCCCCTCCTACGTAAGGCTCCATTATTGCAATATGCAAACACTGCCCTGCGACTGGTGACACTAGCACAATAAAAACAAACTGTCGCACCCCTGAGCAATATTATGTATTTATGACCCGGTGGGCGTGCATTGTAATGTTGTCAAGTGGGTGTCACCACCCCTGTCACCGGTGGGCGTGCATTGTAATGTTGTCAAGTGACCACCCCCGCCACCACCCCATGACTGGTGGGCGTACATTGTAATGCTGTCAAGTGGTTGTCACTACCCCTGTCACCGGTGGGCGTGCCCTGTAATGCTGTCAAGTGGCTGTCACCACCCCTGTTCACCGACTGGCGTGCACTGTAATGTTGTCAAGTGGCTGTCACCACCCCTGTTCACCGACTGGCGTGCACTGTAATGTTGTCAAGTGAGAGCCACCACCGGGTAGGGGTGGTGGCTCCCCAGTGTCCTCCACCTGGAACAACAAAGCAAGCAGTACTGACTGGCCAGAGTAACGTAAAAGAACAATTGTCTCCATCATGAAGCCTAATACCCCAACAGTTGCACGAGATAATACAAGTGAAGGGAGGTCTAGGGAACTGCTTCATCAGTAAAATCCAGAGGAGATGCTGCCAACGAAGTCTGCCTGATTTATCTTCGTAGCCTTTCACTGGGTCACAATTGCAGCCTGCAAAGTGTACCTAGAGTCATCATTCAAAATCTCAAACTAGTTGGAGACTCCTAGGTTTACCAGGGAGTAGTCCCTCTTACTCTCAGAAAAATGGGGTTATTTTATAGGTTTATGAACGAGACCTTCGAGTTGCTTTTACACTACTTCCATTAAGGTGAAGTGTCTGACTTCTTATGGAGGTGAAGCAGCATCTGGTGCAGTGTCCCTGCTGGAGTGTTAAAAAAAACTTCGCTTTTCTTTTGCAGTCTTTATTAGGTCCTGAGAACGATGCAGATCTTTTTGCAGGTGGAACATCCGACACGCTGCCCTGGTTACAGGCAAAGTACTGGTGCTCTTTAATGTGTTTTGATTTTTTTTTTCTGGGGGGATTCTTTCTTCTGGATCTTCCTATACTGAGGAGAGGACAATAACAAACCTAGAAGCATTAACACCTATGGGACCCCAGAGGGAGATGAACCTCCAGCTGTGGGCCATCAGCTGTGGCTGGAGGGCAACTGATGCCAGCTTCCCTAACCAGATAAACCTGAGAAGCCTAATCACAGAAAGAGGCGACAATGAGGGTCCCTTTCATGGATAGGAGGATGGGGATCACTGGAAGAGAATGATATTCATCCTTCTCACTAAGTGCTCCTTTTCCTAGCAGGTGCACCCCCTATGGGCTTCCCTCAGAGAGCCTCCACCAACCTCCGTTAAACCCTTAGATGGCAATAGAGACAGGCACGAAAGTCCAGTCGTCACCTGGACAAGTAGTTAGGCCACTGGAAAGATGCCTGGTGGCTGGAAAGGAGTCCGTGAGGGAAGGATAAGGGCTCCGTCCTACCGAAGAGAACCCCACAGTAGCAGGGGTACTACTGTGGCTAGAAGTAATGGCTGCTTAGATCAGTCAGGATGCAAGAGATATGCCCTCCTAGCCTCAGCAAAACCCGTCTTCTTTACATACTCATAACTCATTAGTGCACTCTCCCTCATATACTAAGTAAAAGAATGATGCTGACAATTGGTAAATAGACAAACACATACAGTAGTGATATCATTGGTATGACTCACGAAATCGTAATGACACGATTGCAAACAAACCATACCACGGGTGGGGTTCGAACCCGCGGTCAGAGAGTCTCAAAACTCCAGACCGTCGCGTAAGCCACTGGGCCAGCTAGCTTCAATAAGATTCATCCAACTAGGTATATTTCTACACCATAGGAACGTTAGCATAGGCACCACTGTGTCCACAAATGCAAGCTTTTACAGACGAATCTACCGCTAGCACGGCCGTGACGAACTCTAGCTCAAGTCCTTCAAAGCCGTCAACATGACTCACGAAATCGCAATGACACGATTGACGGCTTTGAGGGGGACTTGAGCTAGAGTTCGTCACGGCCATGCTAGCGGGAGATTCGTCTGTTAAAACTTGCATTTGTGGACACAGAAATATACCTAGTTGGATGAATCTTATTGAAGCTAGCTGGCCCAGTGGCTTACGCGACGGTCTAGAGTTTTGAGACTCTCTGACCGCGGGTTCGAACCCCACCTGTGGTATGGTTCATCTTTGGTATATTTCATTTACGCGTGGGCTTTACTGAGGAACTTGATGAAGCTTGCCTGTGAGTGAAACGTTGTACCAATAACGATTTCACTGCATTGGCTATCACTTTCTCTCTCACTCTTTCTTTCTCTCTCTCTCTTTTGTACACTTCACGAGTTTTGTCATTAGCTTAGTAGAAGCTTCTACATTTGTGACACTGCAACACACCAGCACAGGAGTGGGCAGCGTCGAAGTCTGTGCCACATACACGTGTTTTGGGTTGCCTTACACTCGGTGCTCTTGTGGTCAAACTGGAAAGGGACAAATGGTTTCACATACAGGTGAAACCATTTGCAGTGGGGAAGGTCGTGTTGTTCGAACGTGAGGACAACTAGTATTGACCAGATCCCCTCCCCCACAACTTTCCTATTACTCCTGCAGGTTCAAGAAGCCGAACTTACTACTCACTCTCATGCTCCAGCAACCACGGGAACACTATGCCACAATACTGGTTCAAGTAACAGGAGGCACGCACGTTCCTCACTGGATCGCCACGATACAAGGAAGGTACAAGCCTGCACAGGTCCGCTAGTGTTGATCACCAGTTTGTCTGAGATTTTAACAGACGTTAGGCCACAAGATCTCTTCGCACACTGTCTAACTACTGCTGTAGACAACTTGCAGACTGACCAAAGACGGATTGTAACTAAAGTGAGCATGTTGTCCTCCTTGAATTCGGCCTGTAAGCAGTAGACAGAAGTGTCCTTCACAGCATCGACATAATGGCGCCGACCACCTACCACTGAGCCAATGAATCAAGTACCGCTTACATCAGCAATATTTAGCAACTGCCGTAAGTAATAAATTCACAAACAAAAAGCGTGTCATGCAAGAAAAAAGCAATTTGCCCAACACTACTCAGAGAAATACAGAGCTTGCCTCTGAAATGTCTAGAGAGTTGTTTTCCACAATTGGGGCAAACTCTAGGCCAGGACTTGCAACAACAGCTGCTTGGCTGATTCTGGCTCTGGGTTACTGCAATGAATCATGCTCGTGCAGAGGCCATTAGCAGTAACTTCTGCACATGAACCAGAAGAGGATGTTGGTGCTTCAACAGACTTGTGAATGGGTATGGAAGAGAGAGTAGAGCAAAGCAGACACATTACTGGCTACTAATGCAAAGAAATCGCTGACCTGTCAGTAGACCCCATGTCCTTCACTAGAAGAATTTGGTTAGTAACTAGAGAGGGTAAAACTGGCAAGTATGTGGAGAGTTGTACACCTTCAGTCTCCACTCGTGGTTATGCAAATGACCTCCAGTAATACTTATGCTACCAGCCAGCCCTCACACTTACCCCTATGTACCACCAGGCGGTCCACCAGGATCATTTGATGTTCCAATTTCCTTTGGGCAGTGCAGACCACCTCGCGCTGCAACTGGTGGAGAGCAACAAGAATAACAAACTAGTCCCTTTCATAATTTCTAGAAACAAAATTTAATGAATGGGGAAAAAATCCCTGTTACATAAGTCAAATAGAGGAGCCGCTAAGTCGCTCAAACCTTGCCACCACGTCAGGATGAGTTCGGTGGAGGAAGGGTAATCCAAGGAATGGAAGGGCAGCTTAATTTCGTTGGATCAAAATCCTTTCACCAATATCAGGGTAGTTACATTTATAAACACTATCACTGCTGGCGAGGCCCCCAAAATACCGACTGGATCTCCAATAATGTCATTAATGTAATCTTAATATAATCTCGTGTAGTCAGTATTGTAATCAAAAATCCTTTTCTAATAATCCTCTTAACGTGATCTTGATCAGTCTGATCAACTTAATGATTTGACGTGCTTTATTATGATAAGGTTGAAGCGCTCAACCCGCATGGGCTAAACTGCCCCCCGAGGAAAAGTGATCAGGTCCGATTCCAGCAAGGAAATGAAAGGTCTAGTTACTCTCTACACTGCCTTCTCTCTCATCCTTCCCACTCTACACTGCCTTCTCTCTCATCCTTCCCACTCTACACTGCCTTCTCTCTCATCCTTCCCACTCTACACTGCCTTCTCTCTCATCCTTCCCACTCTACACTGCCTTCTCTCTCATCCTTCCCACTCTACACTGCCTTCTCTCTCATCCTTCCCACTCTACACTGCCTTCTCTCTCATCCTTCCCACTCTACACTGCCTTTCCTCCCTTCCCTACACTCCTTTCACTCTCCATACATTGCTTTAATTAAGAAGAGTTATGATAAAGCTCATGGAGGAGGGAGAGAGTGGACGTAGTAGCGTCCAGAGAAGAAACAGGGCCAGGAACTATGAATCGACCCCTGCAACCACAATTAGGTGAGTACACACACACACACACACCTGGTTATATCATTATAATTCTCCCCGGTAATATGATAAATGAAATTCGCTGATAGTCCAAGAACATGGCATTTTTAATATGACTAAAATGGATTCATAATGTTTCGCACATTTTCTTATACGTAATCGTATTTTTCATACAATTCATCATTTCTAGAATTCCTTGGCGGGAGTAAACACGTTGTATTGTGTGGCCACGACGCAAGTGTAGCCTCTGGGGCGTGGCACTTCACACCACAGCGGCTCAAGATAACTGCACCAGGGATCACACTCACACAAGATAACTGCACCAGGGATCACACTTACACAAGATAACTGCACCAGGGATCACACTTACACAAGATAACTGCACCAGGGATCACACTCACACAAGATAACTGCACCAGGGATCACACTCACACAAGATAACTGCACCAGGGATCACACTTACACAAGATAACTGCACCAGGGATCACACTTACACAAGATAACTGCACCAAGGATCAAACTTACACAAGATAACTGCACCAAGGATCAAACTTACACAAGATAACTGCACCAGGGATCACACTTACACAAGATAACTGCACCAAGGATCAAACTTACACAAGATAACTGCACCAGGGATCACACTTACACAAGATAACTGCACCAAGGATCAAACTTACACAAGATAACTGCACCAGGGATCACACTTACACAAGATAACTGCACCAAGGATCACACTTACACAAGATAACTGCACCAGGGATCACACTTACACAAGATAACTGCACCAAGGATCACACTTACACAAGATAACTGCACCAGGGATCACACTTACACAAGATAACTGCACCAGGGATCACACTTACACAAGATAACTGCACCAAGGATCACACATACACAAGATAACTGCACTTACACAAGATAACTGCACCAAGGATCACACTTACACAAGATAACTGCACCAGGGATCACACTTACACAAGATAACTGCACCAGGGATCACACTTACACAAGATAACTGCACCAGGGATCACACTTACACAAGATAACTGCACCAAGGATCACACATACACAAGATAACTGCACTCACACAAGATAACTGCACCAAGGATCACACTTACACAAGATAACTGCACCAGGGATCACACTTACACAAGATAACTGCACCAGGGATCACACTTACACAAGATAACTGCACCAGGGATCACACTCACTCAAGATAACTGCACCAGGGATCACACTTACACAAGATAACTGCACCAAGGATCACACATACACAAGATAACTGCACTTACCAAGATAACTGCACCAGGGATCACACTTACACAAGATAACTGCACCAGGGATCACACTTACACAAGATAACTGCACCAGGGATCACACTCACACAAGATAACTGCACCAGGGATCACACTTACCCAAGATAACTGCACCAGGGATCACAATCACACAAGATAACTACACTAGGGATCACATTCACTCAAGATAACTGCACCAGGGATCACAATCACACAAGATAACTACACTAGGGATCACATTCACTCAAGATAACTGCACCAGGGATCACACTCACACAAGATAACTGCACCAGGGATCACATTCACATAAGATAACTGCACCAGGGATCACACTCACACAAGATAACTGCAACAGGGATCACACTCACACAAGATAACTGCACCAGGGATCACATTCACATAAGTTAACTGCACCAGGGATCACACTCACTGGTACAACCTGTCAGGGAAACAAAAATTGTTGAACAAATTTGGGATAACTCTATGAATGTTTCGTGCTCCTTACTAACCTCTTGATTATCTTTTTTATGGTGGGTATGCCAGGGTGGATGTGGCCATCTGCCCGCCCTCGTGGCCAGCTGCCCGCCCTCGTGGCCAGCTGCCCGCCCTCGTGGCCAACTTACTCATATTACAGATATCTGTAACATACATAATTTGTATGTTACAGAATGCAACTTAGGCTGTGTTTGTGTGTGTGTGTGTGTGCGTGTTTGAGTGGGAGAGAGACGTAAACACATAAGGTAACACAGCTGTTTACCGACATGTGCCTTTGACAGACAAAAACAGACATATATGTATACGTACATGTACATATTTTTAACCTGTCAGTGTTACTTGCATCACAAAATAACATTTAAATAAGTCAACATTTTTTACAGATCTAAAATACCTCTGCATATCTTTTTTGGCCATAAGTGCACGTAATAATATAGGATGATGTAAGCAGAGTTGAAGGTGGAAGCGACATGACTAACCACAGGAGACGCACGCTACGTTAGCTTGCTCCTCCACCCTCTACCCTTCTGTGTGTCACTATGGCTGAGCTTCCACCTGTCTCTGGTAACTACACACTTGTGGTAGATCACTGACAAGTGACAGACGATGCGAGCCTCTCTGATGGCAAGACTACCGCTTCGTTGTCGGCGTACATAGATGCAGCAGCAGTGTAAACAAAGAGAGCGTCCGGTGTGGGTGGGTCAACTGACATAATTGGGACGGATATGTCCAGCCGGCACACGCCACCTTTCTCCCACGCACCTCCCGTTTCCCTTCCCTATTATGACCATTACATTATACTAATTACTGGTATATAACCGGATATAACTCACATGCTCCGTCAACTCAAGTCTCAATACTTTTATATACAACGAAAGAAAAAAATCGTCATATGTGGCAGCCACCAACAATGTTTGCCCTCGATTATGCTGTGTTAGATGGGAGGAAATTTTGGAAAATTTACTTTTTACGAAATCTAATACCAAATCCATGAAGGTTTCACCATCACAAACTGTTGATCCAAGGAATCTGAGCTACCCTACCCTCTGGATTATACCTGATTATCCCCTATTACCAAGGTGCTATAGGACCCTCATAGGTTTAGAGCTTCCCTGTAATATTTCTGACGAGAAATAATGTTGAAAGTTGAACACATCCATAGTTCAAGTGGAAATATTTTAAATCAGACAAATTCTCTGCCCAGCTGTATATTCGACACTGAACGATGTCACAAAGACACAAAACGATCGTTTATGGTGTAATTTATTAGCTACATAGTCTTGAACATATAGTCTAGTGTCATGTGGTAGCTAGTTATTTGTACATAAAATATAGTGCAAATACTTTCGTATATAAATATAAAGTTTGTTATGTAAATTTCTTGCAGAACTGAAGACCAGTGTGCCGTGGTACACAACACCTGCCACCTGTCACAGGTGGTACACAACACCTGTCACAGGTGGTACACAACACCTGTCACAGGTGGTACACAACACCTGTCACAGGTGGTACACAACACCTGTCACAGGTGGTACACAACACCTGTCACAGGTGGTACACAACACCGTCACCTCTCACTGGTGGTACACAACACCTGTCACAGGTGGTACACAACACCGTCACCTCTCACTGGTGGTACACAACACCTGTCACATGTCACAGGTGGTACACAACACCTGTCACCTCTCACTGGTGGTACACAACACCTGTCACCTCTCACTGGTGGTACACAACACAAGTCACCTCTCACTGGTGGTTCACAACACCTGTCACCTCTCACTGGTGGTACACACCTGTCACCTCTCACTGGTGGTACACAACACCTGTCACCTCTCACTGGTGGTACACAACACCTGTCACCTCTCACTGGTGGTACACAACACCTGTCACCTCTCACTGGTGGTACACACCTGTCACCTCTCACTGGTGGTACACAACACCTGTCACCTCTCACTGGTGGTACACAACACCTGTTACCTCTCACTGGTGGTACACAACACCTGTCACTTCTCACTGGTGGTACACAACACCTGTCACCTCTCACTGGTGGTACACAACACCTGTCACCACTCACTGGTGGTACACAACACCTGTCACCTATCACTGGTGGTACACAACACCTGTCACCTCTCACTGGTGGTACACAACACCTGTCACCTCTCACTGGTGGTACACAACACCTGTCACCTCTCACTGGTGGTACACAACACCTGTCACCTATCACTGGTGGTACACAACACCTGTCACCTCTCACTGGTGGTACACAACACCTATCACTTCTCACAGGTGGTACACAACACCTGTCACCTTTCACTGGGTACAAAACACCTGTTATCAACACAGTGACACTCAGCATCTCTTAACAGCATCTGTGTACTCACCTAGTTGTGGTTGCAGAGGTCGATTCATAGCT